>CM029532.1:4452929-4685429 GCA_017141395.1 Laodelphax striatellus | reverse complement strand
GCACAATAAACGTTTTTATGTAAACGCTAGGTAAATGCAAAGCCAGTCTATCATTTGATAAAAGATTTCTGTGAGCTGAAGCAGCTCCTAGAGCGAATCGCGACACGCTTTGCGCTCAGCGCACTGCTTTATGCGCGTTATTTGCATAATTCGCAGTGTACATTGCACATTCAATGTACTACGCGCTCTTTTACGACGAACGGCATGAAATTCTATTGATGTTGCGTGACGAATGTGTCCGAAGATAGAGAAAGAGAGAAAAAGAGAGAGTGGGAGAGATAGCAAGGGGTGAGAGAGAATGAGAGATAGCGAGAGATAGATTGATTGATTTTTTATCCGTGTGCTAGGTCTTGAGAGACCCATTGCACAATTCAAATTACAGCAATAACAAAAATTATGATGAGAGAGAAAAAGAGTGAGTGAGCAAGGGGAAGAGAGTGATAGTGTGACAAGGGCACGGATAAGTGGAAGGAATAGAAGGAATTGGAAAGAGAAATTAAAGGAGAGAAACTTAGAGTGTCCAGTAGAAGAAGGAAAACTGAGTAGGCAGGAGGAATGGTGGAGGAAAAATAAGATAAATAGATGAATAAGGATAATAATAATAATGATGGTTATGATGATGAAGATAAACAAATGGAAATAGAGGAGATAGAATAGAAGACCGAAGACGAATTATAAGATGAAGAAAAACAGAAGAACAAGAAGAAGAGGGGTAATTAATAAGGGGTAAAAGGGAATAAAAGGGGTAAAACTCAATTTAACAATATTATTTATTTAGCAATAAGGTAGTTTCATCTGTAGAATGGGGAAAAGGGGAATTTGAAGTGGAAGGAATTATAGAAAAAAGTAGGTAATAAGAACTAACACATTGGAAACAAGAGGAAAGAGTGAATTAGCTGTTATAACATAGTAAAATGAAGAAATGATGTCAGAAGAAGACAATATTGTTGGTAATTGATGATATCCCGAGTAATGTTGATTAGTATCAACAGTTGTAATTGTATCATTGATTAGTATCTTGTCACTAGTATCTAATCCTGATACTGATTAGATCAAGTATCCCGAGTTGGTAATTGATTACTCGAGTAATGTTGTAAGAAGAAAGAAGTGGCTGCATGGAACAATCAACGAATGGAAAAGAACAAGAAAAAAGAGGATACGTAATAGATGTATAGAAGGCAAGATTGAAAAGATACAGGAAGCAAAATTGCGAGAGAAGGAAAATTGATAAGAAGGCAGTTCAGTGATAGAATGAAGGAAGATTCGAAAGCAAAGAAATATAGAAAAATACAGAAGTAGAAGAAGAAGAAGTTTAGAGATAGAATGAAGATGAAGGAGGAAGATAGAAAATAAAGAATTTCAAGAGAAAGAGGAGGTGATAGAGGAAGAAAAGATTGAAAATTACAGAAGACAAAGTTTGGCGAATGAAGATCTAAAAGTAAAGATTGAAAAATACAGAAGAAGAGTTTTAGCGAATGAAGATTTAAAAAGAAAAGAAAAAAGAGGTTACAGAGAGGGTATGAGAGAGAGAGAGAATGAGAAGTGGAAGGAAGATCCGATCAACAGGTGTGGCCCAAACCCTTCAATATCGAAATCTCCTTCAATACCAGCAACATCAACTTTTAAACACAACCCCCAGGGCAATGCAGCAGACTCATCCTTGATACGCAAAAGGCAAAATGGACTAGAATCCTGACTATTTACAGATTCGTTCCATTATCCAACATCTACCATCTCTTTCCAATAATTGCATTACTGACCTGCCCCACCCCCTCCCTTATTCCGTCCTCACCTTTCAATAACTACCATCTCGCTGCAGATACCATCTTTGTCCAGTAATTGCCTCCGTATTTGTCTTAGCAGCTCAAATATTATTCAAATGCTGGCTGTTTCGAATTTGATTGGTTTCGATGGCATGTGCGCAGTGCACTGGACTTCGATTATCGACAGATATATCGATTATCGACCAATATAAAGTTTAGATTATCGATATTTGTTTACAGCTCGATTACTGACAAATATTATCCAAACGTTCGCTGTTTCGAAATGTTAATGAAATGTTGGCTGTCTCAAATGAAATGTGATTCGCTTCTGATAGCATGTGCGGTGCACTCGAATTCAATTATCAACAGTTGTTTTTGTTGACTATCGAAGATCATCAAAATTTTATTATCGACAATTATAAAAATCGATTATCGGCAGTTTCGGTGGCGGCGATTTTAAAATACCAACAAGTTGGTGAATTACAAGTTTCCTGTATGGGAGTCTGTTTTATTTGAGATGATGCGTTCTGCTTGGTGTGTGTATGATTTTATTGGCAAGTTTAGCACACTTTTCCAGATAAAATTTACATGTAAATGACCTTCAGATGGATAATTGCATCTCGAGACTCAAGATAAGTAGTATCAGTGTAACATTAGGAAAGGATTTCTGGATTTGTATCTGATTCAAAACACGTATGAGATTATGATGTCAAAACCTATAGCTTGCGTTTTCGCTTCAAGTTATTTCCAAATTGAATACATTTCTAGTGGAAATGTCGATCATCTTAACTTTTTTCATTCATTACTGACTTCGTTTTATTTTGAATAACTGCCTCAAATTTATTATGATCATGTGATCATGTGTATTACACGTATTCTAGTATCTTCTTAATTGGTTTTGGTAGAAATACTATCTGAGAGTAAAATATTCTTGAATACAACTCAAGATGTTATTGTGAAGTGATTAAAAATACTAATACTGAACAAAATTTAAAATTAACATTATTGAAAATATACTAAATACCTCAAGAAAATTACAATAAATGTAGGATTTATGCAGATGGAATAAAAGATGATTAGTGGAACAATGAAAAATAAGCCTACTCTTTGTCATTGAATCCAGTATTTTTGTATTTAAAAATTAACATTATTGAAAATACTAAATCCCTTTAAAAGATTACAATAAATGAAGGGTAGAATTCATGCTGATGGAATAAAAGATGATTAGTGGAACAATGAAAAAGAAGCCTACTCTATGTCATTGAGTCCAGTATTTTTGTTGATGAATTTTTTCAAATAAGCCTACTTTGATGTACCTTATTTTAATATGTTCAATATAAATCATTGCTTTATTCAATCATTATGTATTTATTGCTGTAACTTGACGTTGTTATGACACTTTTGTTTTGTTGACAATAAATTATTTGATATAAGTTATCTATCACTAAACAACGCTTACAACCAAGATATTGATCTACATGTACACCTTTCCTTCCGTGTTTCATTCTCCTAGTGCTCGTATAAAGTGCACTTATTTGCATCATCCGTAGGAGGAGCATCCTGCAAACAACAAAGCCCCATAAAACCTGGAAACGAGTCTAGCCGACGCAAACTCGAAATAAAAATGAGTGACCTCGATGCGGTTGCAAAGAAGTGCAACCAACTGCACCGCTATGCAGTCTGACAGGTGAGTGCAACCACACATGCATTTCTAAGTTATCTGTGGCTTGTTGCTTTTGGGTACACTGCATCTAGGCAGTTGAGCACTACATGCTTTAGTTGAATTTCAATATTGGTTGTACAATGTACCAGTGATCCGTAACTCTCTAAGAAAATGTATACTTCCACTCACCAAAATAAAGAAAGAGAAAGGTGCATACAACGAGTTATGAAAATGATAATTGTTACCGATGGTGGAAGACTTGTCACAAATTTTATGACTTCAAATATTTATAGTGTATTATTTGAGTATTAGGCTGTATTAGTCATTAAATACAAGACGAGATTTACTTAGTCACAGTGTCACATAGGTGCAACACACATCGATTAAACATTGCATCAGTGTGTGCTGTAAATATGTGAATTACTATGACTAAGCGTGACTAATCTTGTCTTGTCTTGTCTTGACTAACTGGTGTACGCCTAGCCTTAGAATGGATAGATTCCATGTGAACTCTAGTCAGAAATCCAATGAAACTAGTAAGACGAATTCTTGTTTTCTTTCCATTCCAAAATATCGTATATTGGATTCTTTGCATTCACATTTCTTTGTATTATTGAACTTGTATGCAACTTGAGGGTACTGTATTTTTAATTTTGACATATTCCATTCTATTATAACAGCAAAGGCTGAGAATATGATTAAGCACTTGAAACGTTTCAATTTAAGAAGAAAGCATAGAATATAGCAAAGAATAAAATATATCCAATATACAATATTTTGAAACAAAAGAAAACCAACAGATTTCAAAAAATCTAATAGGGAAATACCTCGATTATCAAGAAAATATATTTCCTGATATATTTCCTCAATAATATTATATTACAGTATTATAATATTGTATTATAATTATTATAATAGTATTATTATTGTATTATATTCTCAATTTTCAAGAATTCCAGATTGAGCCCGACTTCTGCCTAATCCATACCCACTACCAAGTTAGGCTAGGCGTACACCGGTTAGTCAAGACAAGACAAGACGAAATTAGTCACAGTAATTTACCTAGCTGCTTATGAAGCAGCACACACCGATGCAATGACTAATCGGTGTGTGTTGCTTCATAAGCAATGTGAAGTACTGTGACCAAACGTGACTAATCTTGTCTTGACTAACTCGTACTATACTATATATATTACTATACTATATTCAGAGATATATAATTGTTATTATTCTTTATGAAGTGAAGTGTGACTTCAAACGATCTATTTGAACTCTTGATGAAATTCTGAGCAACTTTGGTTGTAATGCATCTCGTCCATTTTAATTCCAGTGAGAAGAAATTTTAATTGGGATGAAATGAATCTATACATTAAACATAGTTATACAGACGATAGCGGTGTGGGAATGTTGTTATATGCTGCACTATACAGATATAGCGGATAACTTTTTGCAACCATGCGAATATCGATCAGGTTTCTTGTGTGCAGTGATACTGGAGTGAAATCCGAGTAGACAAGGACACCGGTCAACCTTTTTTATCTAGTTCATCTTCTCATTTACCTCTCGGATGTGTGAGTGTGTGTGTGTATGTAAAATAGTAGGACACTTGCATGTATGACATTATCATTGCTTTCATCACGGACGTTTCTCATTGCATTTGGAAATGCACCTGTTCAGCAGATAATAATGTCTCATATGATACTGTTCTTGGGTTGGTTTTAAATGGATATGAACTTTCATCGATAAGACTGTACTTGTATGAACTCGTAAATTGGGTAGGAATGTTCTTGGACGACTAATATAATAGAAGTAAAATGTTGAATAAAGTAAAGTGTCTCTCTGCATAGAGGTTGGGGTTTCCGGTTTATAAGGCTAGGCGTACACCGGTTAGTCAAGACAAGACAAGATTAGTCACGTTTAGTCACAGTAATACACATAGTAGCTTATGAAGCAGCACACACCGATGCAATGACTAATCGGTGTGTGTTGCTTCATAAGCAACTATGTAAAGTACTGTGACTAAACGTGACTAATGTCGTCTTGTCTTGTCTTGACTAACCGGTGTACGCCTAGCCTTACAGTAGAACAGATTCTTTCTCAATAATTAAAACAAGAATTGAATTATTCTTTTGGTTGATTGAAAAAATGCAGAGACTGTATAATAACAGAGTGGCTAATTGATGTCACATTTTTGATTGGTTAGCTCGGACAAATCCACCATAATTTTGCCAATTCCCATAAGATTTACATTGAAATGAAACACAAATCATAATTATGTTATGTAGAGTGATTTACTTCTTACCTACAATTTGCCTTTGCCAGTGTCATTTTTCATTATTTTACGCTTTCAACACAATTACAAGAGTACAGAGACAGTTTTTAATGTTAGAAAAGTTATTTTTGATGTTGTTTCTCTCGAAATAAGTTTGAAAAATGAGTGAATGGATTAATGTTTGTCTGTTAGTAATCCCATATCAAATTTGAAAATTTGGCAAAAGTATGGCGTTGGCTTGAATTATAAATATTCCAATACAATGTTATGCACCCATTCACACCAATAACCACTCTTTTATTCTACAGTCTCTGTAGTATCTACTATCTTCTTTTTAACTAAGTTCAACTTAGTTTCTATTGTAGTAAATTCTAATTTTAAATTGTTCTTCAATTGAACTCACTTTAAACAAAGATGGTAGGTATCATTTAGGACGACTTCGTTTTGAATCTATAAGCTCTATTGAGTCTGGTTTCTCTATAGGAATCTGGTTTTGGAGAAGCTTTTTTTTTTGAAAAAAAACACGCTCCATTCACAAAATTGTTAATGTAGACCAAGTCATAAAAATAGCTCGCGAACATACGTGATGTAATGAAACCATAGAAATAAGTCACATAGAGAACATAACAATTCCCGGTTAATTTTGCGCGGGAATGATTACTTCTGTTAAAGCATGTGCGCGATTTTAATTGCGCGATATTAATCGAAGTTCTGGGACGAAAATGACCGGTGGAAAATTCTTTCACGTGATTGGAGAGCGGAAAGAAGAAGTGTAATGGAACTGGAATCGGCGAGCATCGATAAAGTGGAAGAAAACGAACAAGAGTTCGTCGGAGAAGGAGAAAAAAGGAAATAGCCTACAAGGTAAAAAGGAAGAGGCGATAATGATGAAGGTGGAGAGAAATAAAGTAGAAAGAGCTGCTTGTTGAAAATAAGAATATTGGAGATAGTGGGATCAACGAAGAATAAGAAGAAGAAGAAGAGACAGATGGAGAAGGAAGAGAAGAATGAGAAGCAGAAGAAGGAGAAGAATGAGGAGGAAAAGAAGTAGTAGAATAAGAAGAAGAAGGAGAAGAAGAAGGAGAGAAAAGAAGAAGAAGAAGGAGAAGAAGAAGAAGAAGAAGAAGAAGAAGAAGAAGAAGAAGAAGAAGAAGAAGAAGAAGAAGAAGAAGAAGAAGAAGGAGAATGAGAAGGAGAAGAAGGAGAAGAAGAAGGAGAAGAAGAAGAGGAAGAAGGAGAGAAGAAGAGAAGAAGAAGAAGAAGAAGGAGAAGAAGAAGAAGGAAGGAGGAGGAGGAAGGAGGAGGAGGAAGGAGAAGAAGGAGGATGAGGAGGAGGAGGAAAAAGAACAAGAAGAAGAGAAGAAGAGAAAGAGAGAAAACAGGAATAACAAAGAAAAGGAAACAATATCGATGATGAGTAGAAATTGAAAATGGCGATGATCGAAAAGTTCGAGGCATAGATGGGAATGGAGAGGGAAGAAATTGGGGAAGATTGAGGGCCAGTTTTGGAATTCCTCAAGTGGCGTCGATCGCGTTATAATTAGAAATTCAGAATCGTTCACTGCTGATTGGAGATTAGGTTTCAAGGAGCACTGGATGACCTTGACGTGGTATGCGGGCGGTGCTGTGGCTAATGAAGAAGTCGCAAAAATGGAAAATACGATTAAAAAAAGAAGATGGCGGAGACGAATCATCAGTAGGAGGTATAACGAAGCTATGTAGTCTGAAAATGATAGACTTGAAAACAGTGAGTGATCTTTATTATGATCCACAATATGAAAATGAACACGAGTATGAGGAATAAGGTCAGAGCATACACTCAGATTCATTTAATTTGACGCTTGGTATTAGATAGATAGATAGATCGATAGATAGGGAGGTATTACTTCTCTGCTATCGTACTCTATGGTCATCAGCATTGTCAAGAAATGATATCTCTCTATCTATCTAATGCCAAGCGTCTAATGCCAATCTGAGTGTACAGAGATGCTTTATGACTTAAACAAATGTTACCATTTATTAACATGAAGTGTTGTACATTGCTGCAAAGACGCAGGTACTGTATTCAGTTGATTATTACTGAAATATTATTGTTAGAGATTATTGTTTAATATTGATGAATGATTGAGAACATGAATGTACGCTGACCACTAACGAGTAGAGCTTATCATTTTTCCTAGCATACGTTTTTTCTCTCAATTATTATACAGGGCCTAACCTGATCTTTGACAAACAGTGGAATCACAACCAGAAACGATTCCACTGCCGTGTAGGAGATACCCTAATCATCAGAACTTGAATAAGATTTGAATTTGAATATGTCTCAAGTAGCCTAAATCAACTTTGACCTGAATCACTCACAACTCCGTGCTCTTCTGATCTCAAACCTAATCTGTGCTTCTGAAATTATTATTACAATAAGCAAACAGTCAGCTGACCCCATTGTAGTAAGGTAGTTGGCTAGTTGTTGCTGCAATACTGGTATCGTTCGTCTTCTCTCTCTTGTTTGTTTTTTGTTGTTTGACTCGAGCCAGTGATAAGAGTGGTGATAAAATAAAGAAGAAGAAGAAGAAGAAGAAGAAGAAGAAGAAGAAGAAGAAGAAGAAGAAGAAGAAGAAGAAGAAGAAGAAGAAGAAGAAGAAGAAGAAGAAGAAGAAGAAGAAGAAGAAGAAGAAGAAGAAGAAGAAGAAGAAGAAAGAAGAAGAAGAAGAAGAAGAAGAAGAAGAAAAAGAAGAAGAAGAAGAAGAAGAAGAAGAAGAAGAAGAAGAAGAAGAAGAAGAAGAAGAATGAGAAGAAGAAGAAGTAGAAGAAGAAGAAGAAGAAGAAGAAGAGAGAAAGAAGAAGAAGAAGAAGAAGAAGAAGAAGAAGAAGAAGAAGAAGAAGAAGAAGAAGAAGAAGAAGAAGAAGAAGAAGAAGAAGAAGAAGAAGAAGAAGAAGAAGAAGAAGAAGAAGAAGAAGAAGAAGAAGAAGAAGAAGAAGAAGAAGAAGAAGAAGAGGAAGAGAAGAAAAAGAAGTAGAAGCGTGAAGAAGAAGAAGAAGAAGATGGGCGTTGGCCAGGCGCCTCGATTTCGACCCCCAAGAGTAGCATCATCATCATCATCATCAGCTGGAGCATCCACGCCGCAGTTGGCAAGAAGTCGTGGTCTTCTGAGTGGCCTTGAGGGGCACGCTTCTTCTAAATTCTTCTTCTCCTCCTTTTTCTTCTCCTTCTTCTTTGTTCTTCTTCTTTTTCTCTTTCTCCTTCTTCTTCTTCTTCTTCTTTATCATCCTCTTCTTTTTCCTCTTCATCGCTCCTTCAAAGCCACTCATCTATCAGAAGCATGATTGCTCCTCTCTCAAACATCTGCTTCGTCTTCTTATTATCTTTACGTTTGTTTTCTCTTTTCAACACTTCTACTCATAAATATTATATGCTAACGGGTGATGTTCTGTTGAATTTTTCTCACATGAATACTGTATAAATAACTTGTAAAAACCATATTTGAAAAAGAAATCAACAGAACATCCCCAGTTACCATAGAAGTGTTGAATGAAAATTATTCGCCATCCACCAAATTAGATGAATATAACTATATCTGTTGTAATACTTGTGTCTCACTCAGCGACCACATAATACAAATATTATACATAATACATAATTTTATTTTTTTGAGGGTGATGCCCACATGAGCTCTAGGCGTGTGCGTGGGTAATGAGAGGGGTGATGATGAGAGATGACGACTGTTTTTAGGCATAATATTTGTAGTATGTGGTCGCTGGTCTCACTAGTTATCTAAAACATACCAAAACAAACCCAAAATTCAAAACCGACTGAGCCAATTCATTCGGATGATCAAAGCTCCGAGAATAATGTTTTCAAATCAATTACAATCAGCTAAATAGCGTCAATGTCTGCCGCTGTAAGGTGTCCATCGCCAAACAAGTTTCGAGAGGAGGCGCTATTCTCGGAGTCCACGTGGACTAAATAATGTACTCACTCGGCTGAGATGAAAGAAGGCGCGCCCGGCATAAATCGGTCAATGCTGCTCAATTAACGAAAAAACAAAGGCGCCAGAAATGAGAAGAAGACACAACTGATCTTGCAAGACTGGTCACTGGTCACCGACAAGTTCTGGTCAGCGACAAGCACTGGTCAGCGGCAAGCTTCGAAGAATGAGGTGGAAGATGTGTTGTGGAAGAATAAGTTTTGTTTATTATTTTGTACAATAGTGTATGGTTGTTTTTTTTCTGACATGTTTGTATGTATGTATATATTTGTATTTGTATATCTGGTATTGAGAATAAAATTCAATTCAATTCAATTCAAAGATATCAGTACAGTATAAGGCTAGGTACACCTGTTAGACAAGACAAGACAAGACGAGATTAGTCACGTTTAGTTACAGTACTTCACATAGTTGCTTATGAAGCAACACACACCGATTAGTCATTGCATCGGTGTGTGTGCTGCTTCATAAGCAACTATGTGAATTACTGTGACTAAACGTGGCTAATCTCGTCTTGTCTTGTCTTGACTAACCGGTGTACGCCTAGCCTAATGGGGTATGGCACAGCACAGTAGACATTGTGATGCACAAATACAAATTTTGTATTGCTCGGAAAAACACTTCAAGAATGGAATGATAGAGGGAAAATTGAAGAGACCAAGTGCAACGACTTGAAGAAGGAGGAAAAGAATGATTAAAAGAAGGAGGAGAAAATGAGAAGAAGAAGAAGAAGAAGAAGAAGAAGAAGAAGAAGAAGAGAAGAGAAGAAGAAGAAGAAGAGAAGAAGAAGAAGAAGAAGAAGAAGAAGAAGAAGAAGAAGAAGAACAACAAGAAAGAAGAAGAAGAAGAAGAAGAAGAAGAAGAAGAAGAAGAAGAAGGAGAAGAAGAAGGAGAAGAGGAGAAGAAGAAGAAGAACAACAGAAGAAGAAGAAGAAGAAAAAGAAGAAGAAGAAGAAGAAGAAGAAGAAGAAGAAGAAGAAGAAGAAGAAGAAGAAGAAGAAGAAGAAGAAGAGAAGAAGAAGAAGAAGAAGAAGAAGAAGAAGAGAAGAAGAAGAAGAAGAAGAAGAAGAAGAAGAAGAACAACAAGGACAAAGAAGAAGAAGAAGAGGGAGAAGAAGAGAAGAAGAGGGAGAAGAAGAAGAAGAAGAAGAAAGAGGGTTTGAAGATCATCGACTGACCGATCCAGATCATCATGTTTTTTTTGGGTAGGGGGGGGGTTTGGTTGGATCCTCCACAAAGGCTAACCACTAGAGCAGCTCAGAAGACGGCAGACAGAACAGAAGGATGGTAGTGATAATGAAGACGCGTCCAAACTGGACCAACCTTGGTCTAGTCTGGACGGCCCGGCCCGCCTTGCCTTGGACCTTTTCACTCAAGTCGCACTGACCCACGCCCACTAGCTCACTGCACATTATCCAATTACACTGGAAACCGCGCTTGCTACTAAATTCATCAACATCGTGAAAAGTGCGTCATCCGACACGTCTGCAAAGAGAAAACTGATTGCTTGGGACGATCGATGACTAACGTTGACATAGTATCTTCGCAAGATAGAATCGAGTCGAATCTACTCAAACACGCCAAAAGACACATTCAAAGCAAAGGGAAAATTAATGAAAATAGATTAACGAATAAACCTGCTTCATGGTTCGGTGTGCTATACAGAATAAAGGTCAATTCACACATAATCCGACGGCAGTATTTTCGTTCTGCATCACGAGCCCTACGCTCTGATGGTTCCATGTCCATCGTTGTTGACGAATGCTCGGTTTCCTTCTGTAATTTCAGATTCTGTGACGCATGCGCAGAACGAAAATGCTGCCGTCGGATCGGTGTCGGTCAATGTGTGAATTGACTTTAAAGCGTGAAGAATAGTTCGCCAATAAGACCTATGGTTTCCCAAGATAATTATTTAAAGACAGTTAGTGGACATAGACGTTTGCTGACAAAGAGAAAAATCTGAGAATTTCCAGTATTGGTCCGGGTATGTTTCACTATCAAAATGGGATTACATTGACATTATACATACATTTTTTTTTTTTTAAAGAATGATTATAAGTAATAGGCTATCAAAGTTTCGAATCTCTCTTGGTTGAAGCCGTAAGTACACAATTCAATTCATCAAACAATAGAATAAAATGAAACAAAAGAGCTTCAAATCTTGTTCAATACTTGATAAGACTTTATTTCAGTCTTTTTGAGCTCCCCAAAATAATTTTAAAAATTTGTCTAGGATGTAGGACAAGATTTCCCCAGGCTTCTAAAGATCTCTTGAAGTTTTGTCAAGTGTTAATCACGACTTATATTATAAATAAAAGAAATTCATAAATATAAACACTCTTTTTTAATTATTTTTTTATCGTCTGGAGACTTTGACTATGTTTACATGCCTAAGAGGATCATAGAATATGCGAAAAGGTATACATAAATTACACATCAGTTGTGGGTAGTATAGTGAGATACGTAACTGATGTATTGCTACGTTAAGTTTGTTGTAGAAGTCATTGATAATGATTTAGTTATCAAAAAGAACTTGACAACATGACTTTCCGTTAGCAACATTGTGACATTGGACCTTCCCAAATATTTTCACGAAAGATTGATCACCGCAAAGTACGCTAGATGTGCGCCGGACCACACGTAAAAGAGAAACGAAAGAAGAATGGAGGAGAGTGAGAGAGAGGGGGAGGGAGAGAGAGAGAAGGAAAAAAGATTTATGGCATTCCTAGGAGAGGCGCTTGCTATTCTTCTTTGGAATTTTCTACCGAAAAAATAATAAATTCTTTAGTCGACCTCGGCCGATATTAATTCAGAGCGGCTGACCTCCGCAATGTTAACATGACAGCCAGCTCACATAAATATGCTTATCAATGTTTAGGACAGAACCGGATTACAAAAACTTCACACTGCCCATCTTTTCAATTAAAATGGTAATAACTACTCCAATTATTTAGCATAATCCCGAAATGGAAATACTAGTGACATTTACAGCCGTCGGCGAACAATGGATTACACCTGGATTTGCAGTCAGGGACATAAAAATTCCTGAAATGCGTCAGATATCAACCTAGATGGCTGGCTGGAAGCTGGTGATTCACCTTCGTTTTAATGCTGTATTTGTAGTTGATCAGCTTATGATTTATGCTTTATTTTTTACTATTCATGTATTTCGAAGAATTCAAGAAGTTAAAGGCGATTGCCTTTATCTTTTTTTTATTATTCATAATCATGTACAGATACAATGAAAACAGTGTCAATATTCATATAAATAAACAAAACATAACAAATAATAAAGATTAGTCATAAAACATCAGTCAGATCTGTAAACTCTTGAGACCAAATATTTCTTGAGTCTCATTCTTAATTTTTTAATATCCTCTATTGATTGCAATTCTAGAGCCAGCATTGTGAAATATTTCATACCCATGTGATGCTTCTCTCTCCTAGTTACTGTAACTGATCCAAAATAGTAGTTTATGCAATGGTTGTATTATGAGAGCGTTTAAACGACGAGTGAGATACCTAGGTTATAATACGAGCGACAACGCTGCGAGTTATTTCAAGGTATCTCACAAGTCGTTTAGAGGCTAAAATACAATCATTGCATACACCATTTCATCTACGCCCAACAAATAACAAAATATCTTCATTATTAATCTATATTATTAAAAGGCTATGGGACGGGGCCCGGAACGGAAGGGAGGGATAAGTTACTGATGTATCTTTATGGGTATATTCTCACTGAATCATCTGATAACACTCATTTTTGAACAGTCAAAACATTTTCATCCCATCCGATCTGGTGTTAATGAAGCACATTTGACTAAATAAATAAATTCACTAAAACAAATTGGGTGAAAAATGAAGCACATTTGACTTTTTTCGAAGCTTACTGTAATCTCTAATATGAATGGAACCAATTCTTCGAATAGTGATTAGGATTAGAGCGAGACTTAAATCCTAATTCAGAATCGGACGATGTTTGTTTAAAAATAGCTAGAAGTGTTTCAAGAATCCATTTCTTTCTCAATTAATTGGAATTTTTTTAGCAATTTGGCGTACTTTCAACTACCATAGTGTTTTCTTATGAATATTTTATTTTTCCATGCATGGATTACTTGCAATTATATCGAACTTTGACATACAATATACAGTACAAATTTTCATACTTTCCAATCTTGGAATTGGTTTTTTCACAAAATTGATTTTCAAGTATTTGCCGAATGAAATGCGATTAAGGAACCATTAGCGGCTTAGTTATTCATCGTTTTTCACTGAAACTGTTTTTAATTGATAAGATGACATTAAATCGCATCAACGTCCTTCAAATTTCACCGAAAAAACTATCTAGACCAGGGTGTCATCAATTACACCGGGTGCTCACGAAATGTCTCCGCATGCCATCATCTGTCACTGGCTGAGCTGACATTTCGCCGTTTGACAAGAAAAAACAATTATCGTCGTTGAAAAAACGGAAGAAGATTCACTTCGGGTGTGAAGAAGCAGGGGCCTTGAACTTCTCACAACGGGTTCAATTTGAAAGCCATCAAACATCTAGACCTTGTCGCCCAAGGTGTAGTGCGATGATGCATGGCGATAATTATTCTTCACTTTTAGATTTAGAGTATAGAAGGGCAATTTGATTCCAGAATCTTCAGAGATAACTCTTCTTGAATTCTAGTCAATAAGACAATAAAGAGTTTTAGTCGATAAGAACAATAGCCTATTCCATACTCTAGTGGCTCCAAGTAGTTCTGATAAAGTTTCGCTTTCCAAATATCACTTACACATTGTGGTTGTGGTGTGTGCATTAACCTCTTTTTCAACCAAGTTTGTAAACCAGTCGTTAAATTCATATCACATCATCACACTTCCCATCACCCACGCACAAGTCTACAGCTCAAATGGACATCACACTCAAAAAGAAAAGCCATCTTCTTTCAGAATACCTTTGACTACAACTGGAAGCCATTCAACACTAAACACTTAACACTATTATAAATCCCGCTAATCAGTGAAAGTACTGCTATATTCTATGCGATAGAATATGTTTTGGAGGTGAGAATGATTCTCAATTTTTATTGTTACATTAATATTGTGGTTGTGAGCGCAGACTTAGGCTAAAGAAGAATGCAATCAGTCACGCATGGGGCTTCCGCGTTCGATTTCACAGCCGGCCGTAATCTGGTATTCATGCGCTCTTGCGCGCGCGCACTTTCGATTATAAAATGAAGATAGTGATGTTCAGGACATGCTCTATTTGCTGCCAGTCCTTTTTGCGGATCGCAGTCAGATAGAGGGAGAGGGAGAGAGAGAGTGAGAGGTAGACCAAAAAAAGAAAGAATAGTGGAGGAGGTAAACTGCTCCTCAACAAGGAGGATCAAGGAAGAATGTGGACGTACTGTCTAGGCCTACGTGAGATGGAATGAAGGTTTTTACCATGAGAGCATGTAAAAACTGACTACGAATGACTGTGATTGAAATCACACATTTATTTCTTCATTCTATGGAGATAGAATTATTGTCCTCGGTGTAATACTTTGAGTCAAAAAAGTCCAATCTACCAAAATTTGAAGTTTGATTCTCATTATTCTTCTTAACAATTCGAACATTCAATATTGCAGTAACAACATGTTTTCAATACATATTTCCCAACCATCATCTTAGTATAGCAGGATTAATTTAACTTGTCAGAAAACAGCTGTTTCGACATTCAATGCCACAATACTTAACCTACAAATGCTGAATTATTGAAAAGGTCTTTTAAAAAGGTATTCTTTGAAAGGTTCTTCAAAAAGGTATTCTCTGAAAGGTCTTCTTTAAAAAGGTCTTTTAAAGACTTTAAAGGTCTTTAAAAGACTTTTTAAAGACTTTAAAGGTCTTTAAAAGACTTTTAAGCCTTTGTATTATTGTGTCAAAGCTGCGTAAAATCACTGTTTACTGATTGCCGACACAGCTGTTTTCTGACAAGTTAAATTAATCCTGCTATACAGTTTTTCATGAATTTCTAGTTTCTTTCTGTTTTGATCTTCTCATTATTAGTTGGTAGTTCAGAGCTTTTGCTGTACATAAATCATAGCATAGTTCTCGATGAATATTCTCGCTTTTTCTATCGTTTGGACTTTCCATTCTATTACACTCCTCACTATATTTTTTACTTGATAGATTGTAAAATCAGCAATAAATCTTTCCTAATTAAAAATTTTCCTGTAGTATACTGAACTTTACCTTGCTGAACTTCTTGTGAGAGACTGTTAAACAACACTCCTCCTTCCTCACTCTATTTTTTACTCGATAGATTGTAAAATCAGCAATAAATCTTTCCTAATTAAACATTTTCCTGTAGTATACTCAACTTTACCTTGCCGGACTTCTTGTGAGAGACTGTTAAAAGTTGAACAATCCTGAGCAATATACAAAAAAGGCCAGTAGACGGTAGGAATAGCCTATTATAAACTCCACAATCATTAAACCAAGTTTGTAAATAGGCTACACACTAAAACGACGACACCTAGCCTAAGCTATAACATGCAAAGTCACTAGGCTTACACCAGACCTTCTAGCCTAGGCTACGGCTGTGAAATGATCCATTCTAACAGCCCTGCTAGGATAATAAATCAAGCGCATGCGCTGTGGGGTGAAAAAAGCCGAGATGCTCATAACCATCCTATTTAATTGTGGAGGACTGCGTCGTTTATGGCCCTATCATATCCTGTCATAAACTGTTTTAATTAGTTTCTTTCACGCCTATGGCATCCTTTCACACTTTCAAAACTTCACAGTTGGTAATTCAGCTCTTGTGAGAATGAATTACTGCGCGAGCAGCCTTAATACGCGGTAATACCGTGCTTAGATTAATTTCTTATAGAGATCCATCGAACTGAGGAGAGGAGTATTGTTTTGCAAATCGTAGATCTACTACAGAAATAAACTGTTTTTTGCGAATTAAATTGCACTTTCAATTTGTTCTAATAAAACCTACAATTTACAGTTCAGTAAATTCTATCCAACGGTAAGATTGTAAAGACCAATGATTTAAAGAGGTATTTATTTATCTCTTAGCGAAACCTAATTACAGTATGTAATTGCCTACTTTTTTGCTTCAGAAAGGTTGAAATGAATGTCTTATAATGAAATCGTAGATGAATTAGGCTAGGCGTACACCGGTTAGTCAAGACAAGACAAGACGAGATTAGTCACGTTTAGTCACAGTAATTCACATAGCTGCTTATGAAGCAGCACACACCGATGCAATGACTAATCGGTGTGTGTTGGTGCAACCCAAAATTAGTATTCTGGTGTAAGTAAGATCAATGTATGTATAAATTAAACGTTCTTATAACACTTTGAAAAACATGCGTTCTTTTTGTGCGACTGTACTTTCAAATTTATTTTCAAATCTACATAATTTCCTCTTTGGTCATTGAGAGAGATAACTCATTCAATCGTGTCAATCAATAAAGTTAACAATCTCTTTCAGATATCTCGAATGATGTTCTAGATTCCAGAAGCTTTGCACTTTCATTGCTTTATTACTAAAGAGTTATTATTCATCAGCGAAACGTTTAATTGCTGGAACAGTTTACGCGTACCAACATTCAAATCTACATTCTAAGGAAACGGAAATATTAGATTCGAACGTTCACTCAATTTTCCGCGGTTCGAATAGTTTCTCCCATTATTTTATTGCGCCGCTTTCCATCGTAAAAATTAATAATCTACGGTTAATTGATAGAAATCGATGTAGGCCTATAGTTTTAACTGCGAAGATTGGATTGGAAGCTTCTGGAAAGTTTGAGTTCGCTTCGAAATATTTGGCACGATTGGAAGTTAAGAGGTTTTGATGGGCTTTCACAGTTTAGTGAGATTAATAGTCCTAATGCAGAACTCATGAATTATAATGTTAAACAGGGACCTGTTTCATAAAACTATGAAAATTGTCACGTACAGAGATACAAATGGAATACTCATACTAAACGTCTAAAGTTAGTTTATGTCCAGCACATAATAATGTTAGCTAGCGATGGTTCTGAATTCTGCCACTAGATGGCAGTAGGAGTTGGGTTACGAACTCGGCCATTACGATTGTAGATAGACACGCCTACAAGGTACAAGCTCCACCTACTCTCTCCTGATTGGTCGCTGAAAATATTTCGAGATAGTTCTGAATGTACTGCCAGTAGATAGCTTCAGCAAACGGGTGGATTGCAGTGATAAAAAAAATATTGAATTTTATCATTATCAAAATCATTCATTATCATTATCATTGTTACTTATAATTTTTCTTTTATTATCATTCTTATTCACTTCTTCTACCTTCTATGTTTATTATTAATTTAGAAACCAGTCTAGATTATAGACTTCCTTATATTGTACTGTTATTTCGCTAAATTTAATTGAATTGAATTTCTATTTTAGTTTATGGAAAACTCTATTCAAACATGGTCACATGTCGTTGGAAAGTAAATCCTTGGACATCTTTTTCTAAGAATGGACGTTTATGAGATCAAACTCCGCCGCTTCACAGATGAGACCATGAAAACCCTTGGAATGCAATATTGCATTTCCAAAAAAACAGTGCACTCATATCATATCCCCACAATTGTGGGCCACAATCCATGATTCAGCATTGTCATGATAATATTTTCTGAATTCTAAGGTTTGCATTGACCCACTGACTACATAAAACCCCGAACAATTACTTGTTTGACTATGCTACGGATTAAAGTTTTGTTCTAGGCTTGACTTATAACAAACCAAGAAGATGCTCAATTGCAATTTAAGTAGTATAGGGGGGTCATCTTAAGATGCTTCTTGATCATACTTCGCTACCATGATTCATATTCTAGAATAATTTAGAGTAGCGTCCAGTAACAGTAGACTGGAAAAGCTAGATCTTGCCTCATCTTCAACCGCGCAAAATTTGACTCCAATCAAAACTTCTGATCATTCTGGTTCCAACCCATTTTTTCAAAACAAAGACAACATTTGAAACGTCTAAATCTGGTTGGACTGAAACAACGTCTGTCTTCTAAAATCTTATTTAGTCATAAATAGCAATCCTTTCAGAGGTATTAAGGACTCTCACAAACTGCACTTCAAAAAGCACTGATCGCTGATGAAAAGTACAAACTTGAGGTATGAGTCGTACAAGATAACTCGAAGTATATGTCTAACTTTAAGCTACATGATAACTTCGAGTTCAAGTCAAAATTAAAGTTGAAATCCGCCCCAGCTTGTTCGCTTGATACAGATGGGAAATGTAGCGCTTGTGTGTGTATAAGGTTCTTATGTTTACGTTGTAAGTGTGTGAGTGGTCTCTTCGTGAATAATAAGACGGAATTGGCCATAGATGGCGAGCGAGTCGGGTCATGCAAGCAAGGTGAAACAATTCAAGCAGTTCTGTCGGATCGGAATGTGTACTCCGGTACATGTACTTCACATTCCTCATACCAAGAAACGACTTACATATTATGCCGATGCCGTATTATGTTCTGTGGTGCTCGAACCCGGGGGGTTAAGGTCCCTCTCTGGACTCAAGTAGCTTTGAAATCGTATATAATATCGATACTTATACATCGATATATTTGTTATTGATATTTTTAGATCGATATAGAATCGAAGTTCGCCTTGAATATTGATTTATGTCATTGGCGAAAAACGTCGAACAAGTATTTTAAGCTGAAAACAAACCATAATCGTATTTAGAACACTGAATTCGGAGCGGGTTTTGGGCGAGAGATGAATGTTTTATATGGATGGATTGTCACAGACAGAACAGGACCGTTGTGAGTGATAAGGAAATGATCGCGCGAAGAATTTAAATGAGGTAGGAGTCTGAAGTTGAAGCAGAACTCTGGTAGAACTGTGTAGGTGTGAGAGAGATTGATTGATTACTTTAAAACATACTTGTAGGATTTTTTATGGGATGAATTAATGTCACTGCAAGGGCCTCTAAGTATACGAGACTGAAAAACAGTGGAATGTTTTAAATGTATGATTTGAAATTGGGATTAATCAGGATGGAAAACATATTGTACTTTAAATAGAGTGAGACAAGAATAGTATTTTGTTAAATAAAATGAATTGAAGGAGATCGGATCTTTTACTTTATTTGTTGATTTTTATTTCATACGAATCAACTAAATTAATATATTAATTTAGTTATAAGTTATTGAGTCATTTAATTTAATTATCAATTTTGACAAAACATGAAGTCATTATTGTTCAACGATGTAAAGATGGAAAGTAAAATAACAAGGATAATATGTTTGTGATGTATATATTTTATATGTATCGAAGAGATGATAATATGGAGTAGCTGAATTTTGAGAGATGGTAGCTTTAAGTAGTGGTGTCAATATGGAGTACCTGAGTTTTGCATTATACTTACGTGCAAATTCAGAACTATTTCAGAATTGTTTATGTTCAATAAAACGTCCAAACGTACAGGACTAATTTCAATCATTCTTGCTTTCTCTAATAACTGATAATAAAATAAAGGTACTTATTCCCAGTTTCCGATGGAATAATTGGATATAAAATCTACTTATTTTCTGTGAAGTAATTGGATGGTGCGTCTCAATACACTAATTATTATAAGCTTCCAATTATAAGTTTAGTTGTAAGAAATTGAGTTATTGGCTTTAAAAAGATCGAAGATTAATTAAGATTATTTATAACTTGTTTCATTAGCCGTAGTAGAGCTATTTGGTCTTTGCTAGTTTCAGTAAGAGAGTTATCTTACATGATAAGCTGGCCAGCTGTAAAACTTTATTGTTTGAACTAATAAGCAATAGTTGGAGCTTAGTTAGTTAATGAGAAGGGATACCACAACTTCTTGTTTGTTTATGGTAACTAAATTGGATGCAAATATCGCAAAAACTACATAAATCACAGAATAATGAGGAAGGGAAAAACTTGAAATCCATTTACGAGCTCAATTTTTTTTGTTAGCTTGTTGAAAACTAGAGATGTTAATTAGTTCAGAACGGTGTTCTGATCATTATTTTGCCTTAAATGGACTTAATAAAACTTGGACTTCCCAAAAAATGTAGAATCTTGAACGTTTCTTCTCATTCTCCGTCCTTATGAATAAATCATAATATATAAATAATTCATTAATTTTACAGAAAAAGTAGGCTACAAATTTATTCTCCTTTTCATTTTATTTCATCTTGATTTTCTTTGTACTTTCGCTGCTCACAAGTATAATATATGCAATATAAAAGTACAATACTTATTGGGATAATACTTAGTGTCAATGTGCTAACCACACGTTACATCTTTCTGGTTAATGATCATTTACCTCTGCAGATTCAGTCAAGTGGATGTGAAACTGGCAACCAGCTGGTAGGCCTAAGCCCACATAGGGCTGTTGAGCCATTGACAAACAAACTTATTGGGAACAAACACACTTTGATTGCGAGCGAATATTAGAAATTCATGCAAGTACACATGAAATAATTTCAGTGATACGGTATGCATCATAACAAAAACATACATACAATGCAGTAAATTGAAAATATAATACATATTGGGGACAAATACAGTTTGGTCGGCGTGTACCTTCCAATTATGGAGCTAACATTGGCGCATGGCCTACAATAGTGGAATGTGTGCAATCTGTGAGTGGGTGGGTGTAAGCCGCATCTATCGAATCTATATATCAAACAGCGAATGTGGTTCACTAGATGCACAGGCGCAGATAACGAGAATCGCTTTTAAACGTGTTGGACCCCGACCAACAACCGTTACGGCTCCACTATATCACACATCTTCTGCTGTTGTTACACTCTATCACACCCACGTCTTTTTATCAGTGTCTCGTCTTTGGCAATTTTTCTTCATCCTCTTCTTATTTTCTTTCGTCTTCATTTTCTTCTTCCTCTTCTTATTTTCCTTCTTCTTCTCCTTCTTATTTTCTTCTTGTTTTCTTCTTCTTCTTCTTCTTCTTCTTCTCCTTCTTCTTCTTCTTCTTCTTTCTTCTTTAGTTATTCATCTTCTTCTTTTCTTCTTCTCCTTATCTTCGACTTCTTCTTCTTCTTGTTTTCTTCTCCTTCTTGTTCTTGTTCTTCTTCTTCTTCTTCTTCTTCTTCTTTCATCTTCTTCTTCTTCTTCTTCTTCTTCTTCTTCTTCTTCTTCTTCTTCTTCTTCTTCTTCTTCTTCTTCTTCTTCTTTCTTTTCTTTCTCGGTTCTCTTCACTCTCTGATTCTCTAGTTCGGTTAAAAAATTCTGTTTCAAATCTCCAGTTCTCGCGATTGTCTTGTATTGTCTCTACAAACATTGCATACGTTTGTCAAGTATATCTTACATTCAACATGAAATTAATCAATTCATTCATTACGCTTAATTGTTCATAATTTCTTTCCAAACTCATCCTTATCAATATTTCTCAAAGTAACAACAACTTCTTTCTTCTCCAATTCATGATAAATACTACCACCGCAAATGACCCAGCACTCTCACACGCACCCACACCCACATTTAGTCCAATCATGTATGTGTGTGAGTGCAACCGCATGTAAATGTAGTCTATTATCATTATGCAATGGTCTCTGCACACATGTAGGCTGAACATATCCATGTATAGTCATGTATGAGTTATGTATGACATCATTCTGATCTACATCGATATATTATATATATTATATGAACAGTAGTAGTGGTCAATAGAAGCCCAGTTATCGGTGGAAAAAATAGAAATACCAGTTCACAGAGATGCGGGATACATCAGCAGCTGCTGCCGATTGCACAGTGTGCAGCGGACTTATTAGCATTGTCTGGCAAAAGGTCAGGCCTGTGGCCGGTTGGAGGAGCAGGCCTTAATTAGCGGCAGCGGGTGGAAGATCTGATCGCAGCTGGGCGTGGCAGTGTGTGCGTGCGAGTGGCGGCGCTGGCCTATTTTGTTTTGTTTCATTTTATATTGTAAATGCGTCGTTGCAGAAATACTGTATATAGGGTACTGTAAACAAAAATCGTGTTAAAAGGAGACAGAAAGCAGAATGTTTGGAGGAGGAGGAGGAGGAGAGGAGAGGAGGAGGAGAGGAGAAGGAGGAGGAGGAGGAGGAGGAGGAGGAGGAGGAGGAGGAGAAGGAGAAGAAGAGGAGAAGAAGAAGAAGAGGAGGAAGAAGAAGAAGAAGAAGAAGAAGAAGAAGAAGAAGAAGAAGAAGAAGAAGAAGAAGAAGAAGAAGAAGAAGAAGAAGAAGAAGAAGAAGAAGAAGAAGAAGAAGAAGAAGAAGAAGAAGAAGAAGAAGAAGAAGAAGAAGAAGAAAAGAAGAAGAAGAAGAAAAGAAGGTTTAGAAGGTTTAGGAGAAGAGAGGAAAAAGGAGGAGTAGGAGAAGGAGGAGTGGGTGGTGGTTGATGAGAGGGGGCGGGGAGGAATATGAGGAGGAGGATGAAAAGGAGAAAACGATGGGGTTAGTGATACATAAATTTGAAATTTTGAGAAAATAGGAAGGGGACAAGAAAAAAATATGATAAACAAGAAGATGCGAACGGCGTGAAAGAACAACGGAGAAGAAGAAGAGGAAAACAGCGGTTGATGTTGCAAAAAAAAGAGAATAAAATCAAGATAATGAGAAGAAATAATGATGATCAATAGAATTGGAAAGAACTTAGAGTAAGAAGTGAAAGTATGAGAGGGAAAACACTGATAAAAATAACTGGAAATGGAAATAAATAATAATTATTGTGTTTCTTTTTTGCATGATTAATGGTTTTTGAGTGTTCGGATACAATTAGAATTCGAATATCGCGAGAATTGAGAGACAGTATGCATGAAAAGAGCAAGAGCAACGACTATCAAAAAATCATGAAGCAGATTATGAGAAGAAGAAAATAAAATAGAAAGAAATGAGAATAAAAAAATCGGAGAAGAGGAAAGAGGAATACCAACAGAAAATCAAGAAATAGATTGTGAAGAAGGAGATAAAGAAGGGAAGAATAATGAAAATAAGAACATCGGAGAAGAGGAAAGAACAATACCAACAGAAAATTAAGAAATATATTGAGAAGAAGAAGATAAAGATGGGAAGAATAATGAAAATAAGAACATCGGAGAAGAGTAAAGAGCAATACCAACAGAAAATCAAGAAGTAAATTGAGAAAAAGAAGATAGAGTAGGAAAGAAATTAAAATAAGAACATCAAAGAAGAGGGAAGTGCAATACCAAAAGAAAATCAAGAAGTAGATTGAGAAAACGAAGATAAGGTTGGAAATAAATGAGAATAAGAAGAGAGGAAAAGTGTAGAGATGGAGCAGGAGCCGAAGCCGCACACACGGGGGTCTAACCAGTTCACAATGAGCCAAGCCCCTGTCGATAGTTCAACTTCATTAAATGGAATACGTTCAATTAGAGCCCAGCTAACTAGCTCCCAGCTTCCTATTAATAATGCTAACGGTCCGATTTCGATTCTGCCGTAATTGCAAAAAGAACAATAAGAATTACTTGGCTCATAACGGTGATGGATAATGATGACAGAAAAGGCTTAAAAGAAGAATCCTCGGGGAAGGTAACTGACTTTAGTTACTAACTATAACTAACTATAGTAACTGACTATAATGGCGAGGCGACCGGCCTCACTAATGATGATAATCGAATATTATGCAATGCCCCGCCCTGTATAAAGTTGCTCTTATCTATCGCCTCTCGTTTTCAGCGATACGTTGTTATTAAGAGTGAAACCATCAGTTAATTGAACACAATGCATCATGACTGGAGCAACCCGTGAAGAATAGCGATCACATTTTTGTACCAAGTCTATTGTCAACTAGAGGTCGGTACATTCGTTTACATTCGGATACATGTAAGAGATACTTGTTTGAGGAACAAGTCAAATGTTGAAACAAAGTTGCTGCTCGATTTAAATGTATGAATTAGAAAACAAGAATTTCATTCAATGAATTTATTCAGTAATTTACAAATAATACTTGATGGTAAGGTTCAACAGAAGGTTCAATGGTAAGTATGTGAAAATATAGAAGCTCACACAGATATGTTTGATCAGTAGTGATCAATAATATGTTTCTTGAATTGTTAATCAAACATACTCTATACTGATACTGATAATTTAGTCAAAATATGACTGATAATACTGTAATGTATGATATTTCATTCAGAATACCGAATCATTTGTAACAAGTCTGCAGTGGGGGAAAAATTTAATAAAACCATATCTTCAAAAAAACTTCCTATTATCATAGAGAAGCGACACGCTAATCTGTTCTCTGTGCTATTATGTAGATGTAGATCAATAGCTGGGGATGGAGTCTATAGAATTTCATTAAGAAACATTATCAATATGAATACTCTTAAATATCACATAATAATATAACAATATGATATTTTACTTAAATTCTTGAATGGTTCTAGCCTGGATGAGTGAAAATAGTTCATGGATTAGCTAGCAGATGGCAGTACTGTGAAACCGCTACATTCACTATAGGATTCTATCTATTTATTTTCTTTAAACAGTGCAGCTGTATACTTATATTTAGGATACCATCCTACAGTCACTATAGGAACCACAAAACCTGTATATATAGCTGCGTACACGTTCAACAAAAACAAAAAACTATGATACAACATTTTTCTGAATAGCTCTGACACTACGAAAGTATCGTCGTAATCCTAGTAGAAACAGAGTGAACATAGGCTGACAGAAAGGATAACAGAAAATAAGATTGGCGGGCCGGTTTAGCAGGACAGTGAGAGAGTGTGAGAGAGAGAAAAGGAACTGCTTTCCATCACGTACTGGGGACATCAAGAGCAACAACTAGAAGACAGTCATATCACAAGAGATAAAAGAAAAGAAGAGATCGCTGCCGCCGCTGTCAAAAGCCGACCAAGGGGAAAGCTGGGTCCAGTGAGTCCCCCCTGACCCCCTCCCGGGGGGGACCACATCTCAAAACTTGGCGAAATCCATCTCCCTGGCGTCACATCCAGTTATAATTAGTATTCATCTCGATCAAGTGGACAACATGTCATGGCATGGCACCGGAATCATCAACTCTTTTTAATCATCTTTTTCCACTTTCCGCACTTCCGTGGCTGAGAAGAAAGTGGCCGTTTAGAATTCCAACAGTGACAGATTATGAAAAGGACGGGATGTGATGTTTTAGGCGAGAGACGTTTTCTGCTTCATGAAATAAGTGTATCAGGTTTTAAAAACAATTATTGTTTCATAAGAACACAGATAACTATTGTTTCCAGTAGAACTCATCTGTAATCCTTTCCATTATTCCAATGTCTGAGGCTAAGTTTGTCAAGACAAGATGAAATAAGTCAGATTTAGTCAAAGTAAATAGTTGAGCACACCGATGCAATGACTAATGTGTTCCTTATAAAAATAATGCAAAGACTAATCTTGTCAAGTCTTGTCTTATTAGCCGTTTTTGGTCAAAAAGTTTGGGTTCAGTCACTATCTGGAACAGTTCTCGAGAGAATATTATATCTGATCCCATGCAACTTTGTAATTGACTGCTGTGAGTTTAAAAAAGTTGTAATTTCAAGTTGCTCCAAGATGCGAGATCTCGATAATATTGATAAACGATCTTTTACCCAAACGGATAAAAGATAGCTTTGATTGCAATAAATCTGTGAGTTTTTTAGATTCAATCTAATCTTATCTTTTTACTTTTCTTCTCCTCAAGGTAGATAATAATATAACGTTAAGAAAGTTGATCAATTAGTCAGTCTGATGATGCGTCAATGATGTTCGTTCATACTGATTATATTGCGATATTTCTATTATCAAGTGAGTTATTTTTCGTTATGTCCTTGTTCGCTCAATTAATTATTACCTCCAACATCTATTCTGTATGACAATACACGTTGATTAATGATTAATATAGAGATAAATAGGCTAGTTTCAAAAATATTTGTTACCTTTAGCTGTAGAAAGATTTCATCAATACTTTGATGTTGAAAATTTCACTTACCTGTAAAAGAAAATAAACAAAATTAGAAACAAATCAAGAACATTATTGAACTTCAATATAGTACTGGAGAACATAGAACTTGGTCTATAACAGAAAAATGGTAAACAGAGCACAAAATGTGTAGATTGAATAATGGATTTCATAAAAATTTAATTTTATAGTATCTGCTTAAAAAGCAGTCGTCATTTCTCATCATCACCATTTCTATACAAAATTAGAAAATATTACAATTGTGTATCTTGAAAATACAATTAAAATAAAATTAATATTCAACACAAATAACACTATCGAATTCTTATTTTGAATCTTGTTTCCAAAACCTCCAATTAAAATCATTACCCACGTACAAGCCTAGAGGTCATGAGGGCATCACCGATCACCCTCAGCAAATGAAAATCATTTTCCCATAGTGAATTCCATGATGGATTCGAAAACCAAAATGATGTATTATTCATCTAACAAATCAATTCATCCAAACAATTGGTTTTTCATTTTTTCTATGTTGCGTTGGCCTTTCAAAATTGATTCTTCGTTTTTTTGTTGTTTTGGATCGGCATGCCAAATTATATGCAAATGGAAGCTTTTTTCCTGTTCATATTATTATGGAAAACAATATCAAATTAGTAGGAAATAACAGGGATTATTTTCATAGAAACAAATAAAGCAGGTGTTCTTTGTTAATAGAGGATGGAATTCGGGCCGTAACGATTACAGATCGTGAGCATTCGTGTTTTATTCTTTTTAACCGCATTAACGTCTAAATTCTTGTGAAGGTATAGCGTGACTCAAGCGATAACGCCGCGCTCGAGAAACGAGAATTAAGAGAAAAAGGAAAGAGTGCGAAGGAGAGAGGGAGATAGAGAGAGAGAGAGAGTAGGGAGAGGAAGATTGAAGAGTGAATGAGAAGTGAAGAACAAGAGAGAAAGAATTGAGAATAGGAATGATACGATAACGGATAACGTTGCTTAAGGACAAGTATCTAAAGAGAGAAGGAATGGTTTGAAAGATGGAAGAAGGAGAAGAAGAAGGAGAAGAAGAAGAAGAAGAAGAAGAAGAAGAAGAAGAAGAAGAAGAAGAAGAAGAAGAAGAAGAAGAAGAAGAAGAAGAAGAAGAAGAAGAAGAAGAAGAAGAAGAAGAAGAAGAAGAAGAAGAAGAAGAAGAAGAAGAAGAAGAAGAAGAAGAAGAAGAAGGAGAAGAAGAAGAAAAAAGGAAATAGGTGTAAGAGAGTGAACTGGAGAAGAAAATGTAAAAGAGAAATCTGATAACAGGAAGAAGAGAAATGAAAAGAAAAAGGAGAGAAAGTAATCTGATTTGCCCTAGGGTGACGTTTGACTGAACATTCCGTGAAGGAATCGATCAGGATTAATCACAGATAAATAGAATTAGATTGCATACAAACTCTGCTTTGTTACAAAGATATAAGTTTGAATTAATAGTTTACTTTATGTTCCATACCGTTTAAACAAGTAAGAACAGTTTGTTCAATATCATAATATACCGTAGTTAAATTTCAATATTGAAATAGGTTGCATTGAAGTAAAATCTTTTGCCATCTTCAGTCGCAAATCTCAATTGGATTTTCATGTACCACAATGAACAATAAAATCGTTCAAACGAGAAAAAATGGGTTCTCCATAGTAACACAGAGAAGGAAGATAAGTAGAAAAAGTAGAAGTTTCTTCCTTCTTTGTGATAGTAATAAAGAAGGATTTTGATTTCAAAAAGTTCGCATTGAGCCTACTCTTAAAAGTAGGGTTTCGATTTCAAAAGAGTTTGCATTGAAGTCTACTCTTCTGCTATCTTCAATTATTGAAAACCTCAATTAGATTTTCATTTTACACACTGAACAATATTATAGAGGATACATAGGTTTTTATTATATCGTTTCCTATGACAAGTGCACTGGTACATGCTGTCTCTCGGATTGGAGAACGTTTCTCACCAACCGTTCAGACTCAACTCAGCTTCTTGACTACAGAGCGCAGTCTAGTACAGCGAAGTGAACGTCCCCTCTTTTCTTCTGAAAGTCTCCTCTTCTGACAGACAGCCTCCTCTTTTGACAGTCTCCTTTCCGAATAGCCTTTCTCGTTTTTGCTCAAGTCTTCGTAACCATTCAATCTAGTTTCTAGTGTTTGTGACAAGATAATCTTGGAAATATTCAAAGCACACACATTATTAGATGTTCGTAGTCGATAAGAAATTCGCTACCTGCATGGAACAGACTAATCTCTTCAAATGTTTCTAACATGATCACGGAAAAACTGATGAAAAACTGTAGTTAAATAAGTTACATTGCACGATTTACAACTGTGGAATGATGTAAGTTGACGAAATAAATCAAACGTTATCACTTTCGAGCTCCATCAAATAACGTGATTTAAAGACGGTCAGATTGAATTTATAAGCTTTCTGGCAATCAGCTGTTGCTTACATTTATAGCAGGATTCTTTTAAATTGTCAGAAACAGCTGATTGATGTACGCTCGTTTACTAACGTTGAATCAGCTGTTTTCTGACAAGTTTAAAGAATCCTGCTATACACAAGCAAAATATTTCTTACCCCAAAATTTTTGAGAACTGGATGGATTAACGTATTTTTTTCTACAAACCAGGCTAATGGTAGATTGTTAAAAAACACATGTTTGTGTTTTTCCATAGACTAAAAATATATGAATGGATTACCTCTGGTTCTTCTATTTCCCGTGAAATTCGGTCATAAAAAATATTATTCGATTGCCCCACTTCTATGGCACAGTAGACTGGACCAAAGAAGAGACGAAAAACAACTGAATTGATCAGCGATGAGAAAAATAATAATGTGACACTCGGAGCACGTGTAGGGTTGAGCTCGTGTCTATGCGTGTTATGTGATCGCGAACACGTAAATAGACCAAACACAAGGAGAGAAGGAAGAGGAAGAAGGGAAAGAGTGAGGGGATTGTGAGAACGGAATGAGAAAGAACAAGGAGAAAAGGTGGAGGAGCAGGGGAGAGAAAGAAGAAGAATAAGAAGGAGGAAGAGAAGAGAGGAAGAGAAGAAGAAGGAAAGAAGAATTGAAGAGGAGAAGGAAGAAGAAGAGAGGAGAGGAGGAGGAGGAGGGAGGAGGAGGAGGAGGAGGAGGAGAGAGAAGATGGAGGAGGAGGAGAAGGGAGGTGAGGAGGAGGAGGGAGGGGAGGAGAGAGGAGGAGGAGGAGGAGGAGGAGGAGGAGAAGAAGAAGAAGAAGAAGAAGAAGAAGAAGAGGAAGAAGAAGAAGAAGAGGAAGAAGAAGAAGGAGGAGGAGGAGGAGGAGGAGGAGCAGGAAGGATGAAAAGAAGAGGAGGAAGAGGAGAGAAGGAGGAGGAGAGAGGAGGAGGAGGAGGAGGAGGAGGAGGAGGAGGAGAAGAAGAAGAAGAAGAAGAAGAAGAAGAAGAAGAAGAAGAAGAAGAAGAAGAAGAAGAAGAAGAAGAAGATGAAATTAGGAAGCGAAAAAAATCAACAAACAGAAGGTTGAAAAAGGAAGTTGAAAGGAATAAGGTGGGAGCAAAGGAGATGGTTTTGATGATAATGAGAGGCAAGCTTAGTGAGGAAAGAAAACTATGTAGAGTGAAATATTGAAGAGGAATGGGAGAAGTTGCAGGAGCACGAAACAAGAACCAGAGAATCAGGAGGAAATGCGGGAGACGAAAAATATTTTGAGTAATAGAAATGATTATTCTGATGACAATGTGAAGGTGAAGATAGTCAAGAAAGAGAAGTAGAAAGGGAGAAAAAGTGGAAAATTGAAAGGAGTAAGAGAAGGAGGAGAGAGAAGATTATGAATTGCGAAAGTGAGAATGTTGGGAGAAATGCGAGAAGGACGAAGAAAGGAATTATCATTGAGAAAGAAGGAGAGAGAAACAGGAAGGCGAAAAAGCAGATTTAGAAGATAAAGATGTAGAAAAAAAGAGAGGAATGTTTTGATGATGGATGCAGAAAGAGAAGAATGAAGAGAACAGGGTATCAAGAAAGAGAAATAAGACAATCTCAAAAAAAGAATAAGAGGAGGTAGAATCAGAAAAATGGTTTAAAAGAGGATAGATAGTGGACGAACGTCAACAATAACGAAGAAAGAACAAAAGTAGAGAATAAGTGAGAAGAGAAAGAGGAGCATTTGAAAATAGAAAAGGAATGTATGCCTGTGTGTACAACATGCACAAACGTCAGAGTCCGTGTTATTCAAAATGTTCAACATCGATTTTGAATGCAGAATTTTTTAAAACTGCTGTGTGTCCAACAACGTGAATCTGCCTTCTGAGCGATCACCCAGATTTGTCACACACATCTCGAACAAAAGAGGACAGAAATAGCCAATCTATGATGGAGTAAGAGAGACGGAACGAGTAGTTACAGAATAAATTTGAATGGAAAATCGATCGATAGATGCAATGAAATGGAAAGTGTCTCTTTCCGCTCGGTACCACTCACTCTCTGCCTTGCCTTCCAGCTCTCTAACCTACAAAACTACATTTACATTGAATTGATACTTATGAAATGGTCATTACACTGTGAGAATAATATCCATTATTATTAGCCAGTCGATTGTTGTAGACTGGAATAATGAATGAAATAGTCTAATGAATGAAATGATTTCCACGCAGGATATTGTTTCCGTCGTATTTTGATGGAGAAATCCGAATTAATTTCTGAGTGAGTATTGTTATCGCGTGAGATCTTTGAACGGTATGTGGGTCAGTGATCGATTGTCAGCGAAACATTGGAAAAATTGTTATTCAGTTGATTTTGTCAATAATTTTCAACTTTTTTCTTCTAATAAATAGTGTTTTGGAACGTTCCATTGTTGCCAAATTATAGGAAACAGTCACATTACTTCAATGTTTTTCATTGATCTGGTTTAGAATTTAGATGGTTTTTTTAATACTTTTCCATGTATGTTATTTTAGTTGTTTATTCAATAACTCCACTCTGCTCTATATAGTTATACAACAGAATTATTATTAGCTACATGAGATGATTGTAACTTTTCCAATTATACGTCTTTATACGTCAATTATACAAGATTAGAATAGGTTGATTCTCCACACTATAGTTTCTATATTACCGTTTATTTGGTCTTCAACATTTATTTGCAAATACTCTTAACAAATTTTTAAATGTTTTTAATTTTGCTCAAATGTTTCAATGTTTTTTAAAATGTTTTAAACATGCGTTTGAAAATGTTTCTTTCCTCTTAAGATTTTTATTACTTATCCTATTCTACTCTATAATCAATATGACTCATTACCTGTAATTAATGTTATGAGTTTAATTATTAAATTTCAGCTATAGATATGAACTATATTTGTTGCACTCAAGTGCGTAATTCAATTCAAGTGAATTTCCATAATTTTCATTTATAAAAAAATTAATAATTATTATCTGTTTCATTTATTCCATGAGCTTCATCGAATAGACAAACATTTCTTCAAGATTATCAACAGTTTCCTATACTTTTGATTCAGTTAAACAACTGCATCGAATAGTTACAATATTTTTAATGACTGGGAAACATTTTGATAGTATCTCATGATTGCCTTCAACACTTCATACCAATGTTTTCCTTATTTTTTAATTTTCAACGACATATTACTCTATTACTCTAACGGTTTCTGGATTGCTGGCTAATGAAGTGGATAGATTGCTCCTATTTATTGCAGGATTTATTGAACAAGTTTCCACTGGGTGAACAGATTGAAATAAGAAATAGAAGGGAATTATAAAAAAAAGACAAACAAATAGAGAATAGTTATTGGTTTCTACACAGTCGCATTGACATATTATCGTATTTTATTGGCAAGTTCTTATTTTTATTGCTTTCATGCGATGTTTTTGGTCACCTCGTTCAAGTCCTTAAACCAATTAAATCCAGCTATAAACTCCCAACATTCAATACAGTCATAAAGTCTTTATTTTTCAACTTCATGAAGTAAATTAAATTCTTCTGTGGTGAGTCTGTAATTCTCCATTCGCTACGTACAGTGTATTATTTCTAATTCTTCAAAACGAATCAAACAAATGTGACATAATTCTGAAAATATAATATTGGAAAAGTTACAATCATTTCATATTAAAAATATGCAATACTTGCTTATACGTTTTCATCCTTTCTTTCGAGAACCTTTCACTAACGATTAGGTTTCACCTTGGTTTTAGTAAATAAAATTTCATCAATAATCAGGTTCGAATATTAGTGGCAGGCGCAAGAGAATTCAGGCTATCAATCCATCAATTTCATCCACTCTATTGATTGAAGTGATTGTAAGTCATTACTGTGATTAAATTCGTGATATAGAGAAAAAATAGTGTAGAAAATATTGAAATTTGGTGTGATACACTCCTGAAATACTCGTATGTAGTCAGCATGAGTTGATGAATAAGCTGTAACTGTATTTGTCCAAAAACGTCCGATCATCCGAACATTTCGGACGTTTGCATTTCGAACTTTCGGTCGTTTTCGGACTTTCTAATTATTTACTATAACAATTTAATAGGAAATAGCTTGGATAATATGGTAGCCTACCGAGAAAAATTATTCACTTGTGAATTGTAAAACGAATCACTTCTAAAGATCAAACTAAAATACAAATCTAGACTTCACGATTACAATAAGAATAGCAACTATTATAGCGATGAATTATTCAACAATAATGTTGTATTGATTAGTGGAGCAACGATTATGATTTGCCGATTATAATATTCTCTCTGATCAATGAATACTGATTATTGTCCGTCCATCTCATTTCTTCGTGTATTTCTACTAACTTTCTGTCTTTTTTCATCCTATTCTGCCCATCTTATCTTCTCTCTCCTCTCCTTGATAGCTGCTTCGCGACACACAAAAACGCGATTAGAATAAATTCTCCGCATTTCCAAGTTGTTGCTGATAAAACGAACTGCTAACGAATTCTTCACCTTTTCAAAGGATCGCCCACTTGCGGCTTGCGGTCTCCCACGTTAAATTTGATATCATCTTGAAAAAATTCCTCCTAAACAGCTTCATTCATCCTGACTGCTGAACTAAGAATGAATCTAGACACTTTGATATTCATCTAAGCATGAATATTTATGTGTTATGTTTATTCATGATCATCTTCTCCAAAAGCGATTCGTCATTTTATTATCTTGGCGCGGTGAATTGAGATATTCTAATTATTGTTTTATCTGTTTCTAATTTTTCAACACTGGACCAGCCCGAAAAGTGTTTAAATCATGATAGTTGTTTTTGATTTTTAGAGAGTTGTTTTACGGATACATTGGAATATACGGATACGGATACATATTGTTTTACGAACACATTGTTTTATGGATACATTGCAAGATTTATGCTAGTTTTCGTAGTCGTTCCGTAAAAATTCACTTCATTTTACAAAACTAACCTATTATTTTATAGTTGTAACTGTACGACCGAATTTATTATTTCTATTTGAAAAGATCACCAAAATTGATTAAAAAATTCACAAAACAAAAATTCAATTGACAAAAAATAAATTAACACGATCAGTTTCAAATGCGATATCAATGATAATCTGATTCTCAAGTGAAAAAATGTTGATGGATCTCACTCCGAAGTTACCAAATTTGATTTGCTGTTTGAAGGATTCAAGTAGTAAGGATTAATACTATTTCTACTCCTTAGTTTACTAAGTATTATTTTACTTTTACTAAATTACTATCTACTATAAAGGATTTTGAGATTAAGTTGTTTATCGTCTATCAAGATTTCAAGAGAATATAGAAGTAAATTCTTCATACCTGAATAATTTTTGAATGAGCATCAATTTGTAAGATAATTTGATAGAGCATAACGCTAATTCTTCTCCAATTTGAAATTTTATTATTGGAACAAACTAACATTCACACGTTAACGTATCTCCAAGAAGCACTACAATTAAATTATATATTTTATTGAAATTCTTGTACCTGCGTATTAAACAAACAACATTTACATTTTATAACTATTCATAGTTATCTAACTTTCCAATTATCTAATGGTTCTAGTTGAAATTTGATTTTTATTAGTTAAGATCTCCTCAATCTCGATTCAAGATCTCATTTCGGAAAGGAATTCATTATTTAGTGTGGAAATTTCAAATAAAAATAAAATTTTGCCTTTTTTCTCAAGAACAAAGATGTAAAATTTAAAATGAGAGATAATAAAAAATTTAGAAAATTGGCTACTTTCCAATTAAATTGAGAAAAGCGATCCAATTATTCGTCAATATTCTTCAACAAATTAACTATGGAAAATAACTAATTAACTATGGAAATTCACTACGGAAAATAATTAACCATTAAATAACTATGAAGAATTTCATGTTGATTAGTTATTTTTCATTTTTCTTTTTTTTCCAATCGAATTCTAGAAAATGTGATGGGTAGGCCTATAGTTAGAGTGAATGAGGTATTGAAAGTATTTGTTGGATCTTAATATTATCCGACTTCAAAATATTTTTCAATTTTCAGTTAGTGAAAATCGACTAAATGCGGAGAAATAACCATCATTATTCGAGAATATTATTAATCATAATAACTTGACATTCCATGTAAGTCAATCGATCAGTTTCTTATAAGTTTTTATACGAGTTAATGTTGAATCTATCAACAAGATTGACAAATCCAAATAAGTGATAGTTAGATAGTGATAGATAGACTCTTACACAGTTTCATAGGATTCCGTAAATAGCTTAAGTGGTTTTATTGGTTATAAAGACATTTAATGTACTGGCCAGAGCTAGTTGAAAATTTATTGGTTTCCTCACGAAAAAACGACATTCACTCGAATAATGTTTTGGTTTGTAATTAGTTCAATGAAATTGGAAATCCTTAATCAATCCTTTAATTGGCCATCAAAATTTAATAGTATTTGATTTGGTAGTGTTTTTAATACTCTAATATGTCTTTATATGATAAATACTCTAATATGATATCATTAGATAAGTTGAATACGATTCCAGCTTTCTCGTCATATTAATATTAGAAACCTTATCAACATAAAATTGATTAAGATTTTTTTGAAATACGTTTAATTGATTCGTTCCCTCATTAAAATTTGTTTGCAAACAGCTTCTAATCAATAGCTGTGGTTTTCCTTGTGTTCAAAAGTATTCCAAAGTATTTTATCAATCAAGATTGGGTAGAGTAGGCTGATTATAGTGAATTTTTAAATTCTCGAATATTGTATTCTGTTATTGTTGTATTGAAAGTATAATCAGTTCAATTTTTCTGCGCTCTCAAAATATTATAATGTTTGTTTCAATATCATGAATCGTTCAATTTTCCAAGTTTGAATGGATTCAAACTGTTCTATAACTCAAAAACCAGATAAAACGAAATTGATTTATTAAAATAATAATTACTTACATCGTTAAATTTATTGTGGTAAAAATTTGGAACGAATAGAGAATCACACTAGGATTTGACGGAATCCGTTGTATCTTCAATAGCGTTATGTATCAAAGATATATTTGAAGTGATCCTCCATTTAATTAGTTATCCTTCTGTACATTAATGGTAGGGATCTGTCAGATAAGGTAATACAGTTTTAAAAATTTGAGTTTTGTCTGTACGAAAAAGGAAAGATTCAAGCCCATTTCATATTAAATTACATGTTTTGAGATAACTGAAAAGTTTTATTAATGCTGCATTTCATACAGTTCGTTCTATGACAATATTACATTTTATTCGTGAAGTCAATAGGAGAATTTTAAAGGACTTCAAAATAATTTAAATGCAATCGAAATACAGACGATTCTATTTGAACAGAACAGATTTGTATTGTGCAAAATTTTATATGTGTCTCCAATAATGAAATTCAGATTAATCTTCTATTTGCAGTATCACTTTTTGATTACTTTATGAAATATTTCCCATCATATACATTTAAACTGACTAAAGTAGAGGTGTATTCACGCTATGAAGATGTGCTGTACTTTTTCTGTGTTAGAATAATTATTATGATGTAATATTTCTGTGTTGAATAACTGGAGCCTTACTCATTCAGATACTGGGAAAATATCCGAGATGATAAAGGAATATTTCAGTAATTTATGTGAGAAATGGCCCAATTGTTTTCCCATTGAAGAAGACTAAGTTGATCCACGTTTTGGGAAACAATTCTCATTGTAGGCTATGTTTCATTTAGCGGAAAAAAGTTTTATAATTTTTTTATTGAAATTTTCAGTTATTAAAAAAGTCTCAACTGTTCGCTTCAATTGATGTTCTTCATCAATTGTATTTATAAGATTGTGAATAAATATAATAACATTTTTCCATGTCGGGCTGGATAAAAATGAGAGATCTATAATAGTTATTAAAGTTTTCCAAATAAGTTAATCAATTTTACTAGTTGGTCATGTATTTATACGTTTTTGATCTTTTATGTTCATTGAAGAAAAAATTTCAACATAACAATCATAATATTCATCATTCATCAAGATGATCTGATTGCTTGCAATCTACGAAAAGTTTCAATTCTCAAATAGGGGGTTCATATTGATGAATACGAATAGGATACTCGTATAGCTTTATAGAATGAGAAAACCATTTATAAAATCAATAAATCTTTAAATTCTGCTCAGGTTATGTTTGGTAAGCTCTTCTATCTAATAGGAATCTTTGCTGGGAATATTGATTTAGTTCATTATTGGTGAATTTTTTCATCTTATTGGAATGATAATGGGATACAGGTTAAACATGTCATTCAATATCAATATATTTAATTTATTGGGAATCAATTCGATTAATTCAATTCATTCAATTTATTTTAATTTATATTTATTTTATTGATATAAAAATATCAATTGAATATCAGTAAAAAATATAGATTCTCAAAATTTAATAATTTAATATTGGTTAACAAATTTGAATTTTCTATCCAGAAATTTACTACCGACTGCTTGACTTTGAGGGGGCTTGTTGAAGAAAAAAAACATATTTTCTCAAAATGTTATTATGTTCAGCTTGGTATCAATGAAATTTTTCAAGTATACAGTTTTACCAGCTACAATTAATTAATATTATTATTATTCAGAACAAAAAATAAATTTACCAGTTATTTTTATAACATTTAATCATTCATTGGTTGGATCTACATAAGGGACACTTAGTGTGAACACATCATTCAATTTTCATTGTTATCTCATCTTCAAATTTTACGTTTAATCTTTTTTCGCTACACCTAAAAACTGTAACTTGAACTGTTCATGACTTTTACAGAATTTTATATTACAGTTTTGTTGTGATTTAAATCACAACAGAAAACAATTAGAAAATGTGACACTACACTACCAACACTATTCCTACTTTCCACCGTATATTTCAATTTTAGTTTTCCACCTACAATCTGTATCTTCCAACTAAATTTCACTAGACTAGTTTTCAATTCTCACTGCTCTATTCAAACCCAACCAAATCCCGTTGTATTCGAATGATATTTTCTATCCCAATAGATTGCAATAATATAATTTTGTTCCAATAGATTTTTATTTCAACCCTAAACAAATCTTTATATTTATATTGTTGATCTCAGCTATTTTGTAATCTAACTCCATTCATCTTCCTATTTTATCCCTAACTTTCCCACCGATATTTTATATCCCAATAGACTGCAATAATATAATTTTGTTCCAACACATTTTTATTTCAACCCCAAACAAATCTTTATATTTATATTGTTGATCTCAGTTATTTTGTAACCTGTCTCCATTCATCTTCCTATTTTATCCCTAACTTCCCACAACACTTTATCAGCAACTTATGCTGTTCACTAAAAAATATGCACAAAACATGTATCCTAAACAATCAAAGAAAATAAGAAAAAGGAAAATCTACTCACGTCTATCAGCACTCGAACACTTTTCATAACGATTTATTCGATCTCTCTAATCACAACACCACGGTTTTCAACTGCACAATATAATCCAATAACTGTTGAATCCAAAATGCACACTGAACGCGCGTCCTATGTTTTTGTAGCACTGTGACTGAGTACACGCGTACACGTGGTGATTTTTCACAAAGTTTAGATTTTCTCCACTGTTCACAAATTCGTCCCTGATTGTCGTAGGTGGGGGAAGACGATTTTTGAAAATTTTGTTCACTGTTCAAAATCGAAATTAATTCACTAATGTTGTTGGTAGGATGAAGAAAGAAAGGTGGAGCACACACGCACAGTTTTTGTCAGGGCGCGAGCTTCATTGTGGTCGCGCGTGTGTAGGGAGCGACTAAAGAGAGTACGTCGACTGTCCGCGGCCAGATCAGAGTGCACACTGACTAAAGAGAGTCCTGCGACGGCAGCCGCGCAGGGGTACCACTTTTACTCTCGACAGTTGCTACACTTCCAGATGACGATAATCTGATTCAGTTTTTTCAGCCTAGTGTCCGTCCGCACGCGTCTTCCCCCACCCCAGCATCCCTCCAATACTGTACCTCCCCCGGGGGGGGATGCAGGTACCGTTGGGAGCCCCCCACCCCCCCAGAACGGGGCACGCGAAGTGGAGGCCGGTTCTGCTGCGGTGATTTAGAAGGGGAAACTGCGTTTTTTATTGAGGTAGTCGGTTCCCCCCCATTGGCAAGCGGAGAGGGGGGCCTAAGATCACCCAACTGCCCCAGTTCTGTCACTTCTTCTTCTTCTCCTCCTCATCCTCCTTCGCCGCCTACTCTTCTCGCTTCTTCTTTGCCTGTTCCGTCGTATTCCTTTTCGATCTTCAGCTTCTCTGTGCTTCTTGTCACTTCAAGCTCTCGCTTTTTCTCACTTTGTTCCTTCGTTTGTTATTCCTATTATTTTCCATTCTCAATCTTCCATCTGTTTCTTGTCTCTTCTTCCATTTTTCTCCTTCGTCTGTTATTTACATTAAATTAAATCTTTCTTATTTTATCTCAATTTTATTATATTTCTTGTTACTTTATCTGTATTTTCCTTTGCCACTTTTCTTTCATTTGCTTCATGCATCTTTTTATTTGCATAATATTCTTGTTATTCTCTTCTTTTTCTTCTCAATTCTCCATTATCTTTCTTATTTTCATTTTATCTTCTCTGTCTCCAATGCTTTTACACTTCATCTCCTCATTTTCATTTATTTTCTCCTCCTTTTATAATATTCTTGTTATTCTTTACCTTATATTTCTTCTTATTTTCATCCTTCTCATTTATTAGATCTTCTCTGTCTCCTTCAATGTTTTTCTCTTCATCTCCTCTCATCAACCATCAACCTTCCTTCTCTTCTCCTTCTAATCTTCTTATTGTCTAAAGACTTGAAAGTCTTAAAGACCTTTAAAGCCTTTAAAAGACCTTTTTAAAGAAGACTTTTCGAAGAATACCTTTTTAGAAGACCTTTCCAATTATCTGCGAGATTCAGCATTTGTAGGTTAAGTATTGTGATACTGATTGTCACATCAGCTGATTTTTGCCAAATTAAGTGATTCCTGCTATACGTATTTGCCTTCCCCAATGTGTGAGTGTGGATGAGAGAGAGTGAGAAAGAGAGAGAAATAAATATTTTATTGATACTGTATAATAGATTCAGCATTTGTATTGTCAATATACTGATTGTCACATCAGTGATATTATTGTAGCATTCAGTCAACATTAATTTTGATTTGCACAAAAAATTGAGAGAGAGAGAGGGTGTGAGTGTGAATCAGGGTGAATGAGAAAGAGTGAGAGAGAGAGTGTGACATCATCCCCTCGGAAGACGACTCACACTTTGTGTTGGAGAGGAAAAAATAAGAGCCGCTCCACAGCATGTTTGCTCTGTTTGCGCGTAGCCCACTGAAATGGAAAGTGGGGTGGGGATGTCTGTGTGTGCGCGTGGCTAACGGTACAGGTAACCCTGAGGAAGAATGGTGGGGGGTGAGTTGCGGTGAATTTGGTTGACTTGCTTTGCTTCAGTCGGCCGAGAATCGTCTTGGAAGGAGGTTCTTACGTCGCTTCGTTCATTCCGCTCGTAAAAGTCTTTTGCGATGTGCTCTTATTAGCCCAGATTCTTTATGGAGAGATTCTTCATAAAAAGGCTCAATAGAAATCAAGATAAACTATACTTGAAACAATATTACTATTAAATAACTTATTATAGTTATTATACTATAATATTACTTACTACTGTATAAGGTAATAGAAGAAGAAGATACTGCAGTATTGTACCACCCTACAAGTCTCCAGCTTCAAAATGTTGTCTTCGAAAATTCAAAGATGAAATTGATACAGTAATAATAATAATTACTGAAATGAGAATCCAAAGAAAGCTATATAAATTGATAGTAATACTGTAATTTATTATAAAAATAATTTAATATTGTTATAGAAAAAACTGGAGAACCGATGAATGGAAAGCATCTCATTCCTTATACCTTATAATCTTATTCCTTATAATTATTATTGATGGATACATTTTGTTAGCCGTATTGATGAGTTCAATCCTTCAACGGAAACTATAATGTGGAATTTTATCATTAAACAAGCTATCATTTAATTCAAGCTATCATTTAATTCAATTCGATCATCAATTTAAGCTATCATTTATCATCAAAGTCATTTTATCATTATTAATATTATCATATTTTTCGGCGAAAGTCCTACTAAGGCTTGAAATTCTTGACATTTAAGGGCCCTAAGTTGATGCGTTTGTGAGCATCATGACTGAAACTGTTCTTCATCGGCATGAATTTTCTATGATCAACAAAACTATGATTTTTAGACTTCTATAGAGTCTGGAACGAAATTCTGTATAAAACCCTTTACAATAGACATAAATTCTGGAATATGATTTATCATTCACTTAATCATGAAAAAATTTTAAAAGAAATGTATCAATTTGAAGGAGAAAGTGTACATATACATAAATATACAGTAATATGATCAAAAACCGTTTACACAACAAAATTTTGATTCAGATCTTTTTCAACAATATCGCCAACTCAATTAATTTGATAACATGAAGATAATGCAATGATTATTTGATCTACATGAATGAAAAATGTTTTTGAAGCTAATTCTCGAACTACAGTATTTTCAAAAGTGAGACTGACTGACGTGTTTATATTATTTCCCACCATTCAAGTCACTATCACTATCTATATACCACTGTTTAATTGTTCTTGTCAGTTAGTTCTCACACTCTTAAACAGGTGGAATGTGCTGAATAAATGAATCCAGTTACAATGAAACTGAAAAAGAAACTCAATTACGAAATTATTGATAATCAATCAATAATCATTTTCAAAAGAACTTTGCCTTTGAGAGGCTTATCCATCGTAAAAGTCATTGAACCATAGCACTCTTACCCATCATACAAATCAACGCACCAAGATTCACTAACTAGCCGTGGCGAAGCGTGGTATGCTTATTTGGTCATCGCCGGGTATATTTACTATAGGAAATATACCCGGCGATGACCAAATAAGCATACCACGCTTCGCCACTACTAACTAGTTCGATAATTTCCCACATCTACGCATAATTAGAAGTGATTGATCGATTTGATCTTGAAAATTCTTGATGTATGGTTTCTGGGACTAATAATATTCGGTAAAAAAAGCTCAGATTATGTACATAACCTCCATTCTTTCATTTATTGATGATTTTTAGATTCGAGATTGAAGCAGTTTCAGAAAATTCTTGCTTCTTTCTAACTCATAAATATTGTGAAGTACATTATCAAGAATAATGATGTAAATAAATGAACTCTCAGATTAATAAAATGATTAAAATGCTATATAAAGTTTTTTTTTCTAAATTTGATCAGGAAAATTGAAAGTTCACTTCATTTATCTATCAGTTTATCAGTAGTGTTTTAGCATTTTCCCTCTGGATCCATATGGAGAGGGCCGACTGCGCCCTAACTTCGCCCTATTTGGTCAAATAAAAGCAGTCTATCCTATTCTACATAGTTAGTTCACAATCTGATGACCCAAAAACACAGAATATTACAAGAAAATGATAACGCTATCACTTGAATAAGTAACTGTTACTATTCTGTCACTTGAATAAGTAACTGTTACTATTCTGTCACTTGAATAAGTAACTGTTACTATTCTGTCAATTTTATGGACTGAACCGACCTATTTCAATTGCCTGCCTCTTGAGTGTTATTCAATACTAGATCTAGGTTGAGTGCAAGTGTTGATAATCAAGTGTGTAGTCTATGGCTGGGTTGCGATGTCACTAACGCAATACTGTTCGCTTCTTTAACGCTTTTAACGGAGCGCGGCGGCGGCGGCACCCAGCCAGATGAGGAAACGCGTGGCGAATCGTCGGACGCCTGTGATTGGACGCGGTTGATCCGAGCCACTTCTGGAAGCGGTGCGGAACGCGGTGAAGATGGGGGTGGAGGAGGAGGTGGAGGAGGAGGAGGAGGAGGGGAGGAGTAGGAGGAGGAGGGAGGAGGAGGAGGAGGAGAGGGAGGATGAGAGGAGGAGGAGGAGGAGAAGGAGGAAGACGAGGAGGATAAGAGAGGGAGGAGGAGGAGAAGGAAGGAGGAGGAGGAGGAGGAGGAGGTTGGAGGAGGAGGAAGATTATAACAATTGGAATAATGATGTGATGACGAAGAACTAGAACTTGGAATAAAAGTAAAGAGATGAACACAATTGACGAACAAAATGACGATAAATAACAAATTAATAATAAAGAATTCAAGCCGGAGGAGGAGGAGGAAGGAGGAGGAGGAGGAAGGAGGAGAAGGAGGAGGAAGAGGAGAAGAAGGGAGAGGAGGAAAGATAAGTGATGAGGAGGAGGAGGAGAGAGGAAGGAGGAGAAGAGGATACAGAAAGGATGAATGAGGAGAGAAGGAAAAGATGCAATATGAAGAAGAAGTGAGATAAGAAAGGAAAGAAACAGAAAGATAGAAGAAGAACAAGTGAAGAAAGAGGAAAAGAAAAGAAGGAGAAGAAGGAGGGAGAGAGAATAAATAAGGAGGGAGAAGGAGGAAAAGAAGAAGGATTAGAAGAATGAAGAGAATGAGGAGGAGGAGAAAAGAAGAGGAGGAGGGAAGAATATGAAGAGGAGGGAGGAAGAAGAAGAAGAAGAAGGGAAGAACAAAGAAGAAGAAGAGGAGGTGAAGGAGGGAGGAGGAGGAGGAGGAGGAGGAGGAAGAAGAGGAGAAGGAAGAAGAGGAGGAGAAGAAGATAAGAAGATGAAGATGAAGAAGAAACGAAGGAGGATAAGAAGACTAGGTGAGGGAAGGAGGAGGAGGGAGAGGAAAGAAATGATAAATATTAGAATAATGATTTGATGACGAGGAACAAAAACATATATTAGAGTTATAGAGAAAAAGAACACAATATTGACGAACAAAAGGTCAAAATAATGACAAGTAATAAAGAAAATTAACTCAAGTGAGTGGTTGAGGAGAGGAAGGAGAAGAAGTAGAAAGAAAATTAAGAGAATACAAGCAGCAAAAGAAGAAGGGTTTGAGAAGAAGGAAATATTTTTAAAGATCTAAAAAATGATAACTAGAATAACTTCCCCTTCCTTTCTCTTCTTCTTCTTCTTCTGTCTTCTTCTTCCACACCTTCTTCTTCTTTCTTCTCAAAAGGTATCTTCTTCTTCTTCTTTCTTCTTTTCTCTCTTCTTCTTCTTCTTCTTCTTCTTCTTCTACCTTCTTCTTCACTTCTTCTTCTTCTTCTTCTTCTTCTTCTTCTTCTTCTTCCTTCTTCTCTTCTTCTTCTTCTTCTTCTTCTTCTTCTTCTTCTTCTTCTTCTTCTTCTTCTCTTCTTCTTCTTCCTCTTCCTCTTCTTCTTCCTTCTTCTCCCTCCCCTTCTTCTTCTCTTTCTCTTCCTTCTTCCTTTCTCTTCTTTCTTCTTCCTCCTCTTCCTCTTCTTCTTCTTCCTTCTTCCTTCTTCTTCTTCATTTCTTCTTCTTCCCTTTCTTCCTTCTTCCTTCTTCTTCTTCTTCCCTTCTCCTCCTCTTTCCTTCTTCTTCTTCTTCTTCTGTCTCCTCTTTTCATCTTCTTCTTCTTCTTCTTTCTTCTTCATTCTACTTCTTCTTCCTCTTGTTTTCCGTCGTGGGAAAATGTATTGTTATCAGTGTTGGCAGTTGTGTGTGTGTCAACAGAGTGAGGCCACTGACCACAAGAACGGTACGGTCAACCTGTGTGACGTCATCGCTTCGCGTAAACGCGGCGTTTTTGTTGCCGCCGCCGCCGCCGCTACTGCTAACCGGCGTGAGCGTGGCCAATCGCTTTGCTAGGCCCACTACTTGCCAAATCTCTATTCGCCAGATTCCCTATTTCTCAATACAGTAGCAATCTGATCGCACAAAAAAAATGCAATGTGACGAGAACGAGTCGCCTAGACCACAAGATAGTGCTATGTGCTTGATTTTTTCATCTCTTGTTTATTTTTTTGTCAACATAACATAATATCATTAGAATAATTGACATTCCAACACTGATGCCCGGTTTTTCAGTCGCTCAATAGCATAGGAAATGAACAATAACCAGTGAATCAACAAATGCAAAACGTTATTGATTCAATAAGTTTATTGAACGACTGAAAAACCGGGCATTAATAATATTATTAGAATAATTAACGTTTCATCGTTTAGAACACACAATAATTGCATCGGTGTGTGTATTATAATAAGATTGACTAACGTGACTACAGCTATTGTCTTGTCTTGACTAACCGGTGTACGCCTAGCCCAAGAGTAATGAGTTTAATATCTACTGGAGACACCACTGATTGAACAAGCTGGGTTCCGTCTTATTTTTTATTCATTTTTTTTGTACAGCATACTGTTTTTGATAAAAGAAAATGTCAATCCTCATCTTATTGACAACCTAATTCATTTTTGGTACCATATACTACAGAAACTATATAGGCCAAATAACAGAGTGCTCATTGGTGTGAATGGGTCTATAACATTATTGTATTTGAATATTTTTTATTCCCGCAACCGCCATACTTTTGTAGAATTTCACAGGCAAACATGAACCCATCCACTTTCAAACTAATTTCGAGAGGAACAACATCAAAAATAACTTTTCAAACATCAAAATGGTCTCTCTACTCTTGGTAAAGTTTTAAAAGCATTAAATTATGAAAAGTAACACCGGTAAAGGTAGGTAAGAAGTGAAAAACTCAACGTGACCTATGATTTGCGTAATTTGCGTTTCATTTCAATGCAATGGGAATTTCTTATGGGAATTGGCAAAAGTATGGTGGATTTGTCCGAGCTATCCAATTGAAAGTGTTGCCAACTTTTATTATACAGTCACTGTAGTCCACAGGAACCATTTTTGTCCGAATGTCCTAATTGTTAACATTGAATTAATTGGCTGAAATGGTTTTCATCGATGAAAGCGGATCCAGCGGACGATGAGGCTTTTTTTAGTTCATCAGTTCAAGTCCTTTTTCACAAACCGATTGATGGAGAAAAAAGCTTACCTCTTCACTTCGGGACTTTGAAGTACAATGCTGCATAGTACATTGAATAGTCTCAGCTGTAGAAAATGGAGTCAGTTGAGAAAGAATGATAGTTGGGCATCAGCGAAGGTAATGTTTACACAAGATCACGTACCAAAAGAGGCCCTCAAGACAGTATTGAGTTGAATAGCATCTCGCCTCGTCCTGCATTGAAATCTTCAAACGGAGAACCAAAATAGTCTCGCCACACTTTCAAGCCGAACACGCGTCATTGACAAACATCAAAGGCATAGAGGCTGGACGCTTCACCATAGAAATATAACCAACTATATAGTAGATATAATTTTGTATTTCTGAGTTCTATTTATAGATATATTTCCGTAACTAGAGATTTATAGTACGATAGAGATTTAGATATAGATATATAGTATAGTATTATATACCACTACATATTGTATATTCTACACACACCTGTATACTCCTAAGGCTAGGCGTACACCGGTTAGTCAAGACAAGACAAGACGAGATTAGTCACGTTTAGTCACAATAATTCAAATAGTCGCTTATGAAGCAGCATACACCGATGCAAAGACTAATCAGTGTGTGTTCCTTCATAAGCAACTATGTGAAGTACTGTGTCTAAACGTGACTAATCTTGTCTTGTCTTGTCTTGACTAACCGGTGTACGCCAAGCCTGAATAGACTATAGGTAGAATTATGTACAATAGGTAAATGATTAGGAGACATGAGTACGAATGTATTTGTAGTCTGGAGTCTACATAGGCTGGACTCTACACTATAGAAATAAATAAATCTGACTAAAATGAAATTTATATAATTCTAAATTTGGAATAAACGCATTTCTATCAAACTACAGATAGTTTATACCCACAAGTATTCTGTATTTATATAGGTAATGACAAATTTTGTGAATACATTCAAATTCACTTTATCTCCAACCAAATATACTTGTATAAAAATATTTATCAAATGAACCAAATATATTCCTTAATCCAATCGATAATTTTTTTTTTATTTTTCAACAGAGAATGATACAAATAGGTCTACAATAGATAAATACATCAGAATAAACAATGAAGAGAAATAATTATTAGGTTCATTACAGATATCATTAAATACTTAAAACATCACCAAGACTTAACAGTTGGAGCATGAGATTTGACAAATTACATTATTGTTTTTCAAGTCAAGAATGACTGTTTTTCAACATCAGAATGTTGATAATATTTGAAGCTATCCTAAATTTACGAAGATAATAATAATAATGATAATTACGTCTAATATATTATAACAATACCATAAGTCCATAAGAAATATAGATAGAAAGATATTCATAGCATCCACTGGCCTCCCATCACAGGGGCATCTGGATTAGTCAAATTTCTTCCATTCGGTAATACTTCATCCTCTATAATAGTCTTTAAATTCCTATAAATTATATTAATAATTCAATGAAAAATACATATAAAATTGAGTGGAGAATGAATGAAACTTTATCAATAATTATGAACACAAGAATGAATACAAGCATGTAATAATAATTTATTCAATTTGGCTGTCTGACTTTTTGTATTTCAGAGTAGATTTTAAATTCAGTGTAGATGTATTTCCATGACTATACTATGTTATGTATGATTCATTATACAACTATACAATTATAATAGAGGTATAGGTATATACTTTTGTGTGGCTCATTTCAAAAAGCAAAGCAATCGATCTCAGTCGACAGCCCAGAGTCAGCGAACAATAGAGAGGCTTGCACAGCGCAAGCGCAGCGGACACGCTCCATCACACTTCAGCTATCCGTGCCTCACTTATCAATTTCTCCTTCTTTTTTCTCTCTTTCTTGCTTCATCCTCAAATACTTCTCTTTTGTTTTCTATCTCTTTTCAACATTTTGGTGTTGTGAAATGATCGGCGAACTATCCACCGAAAACGGTAACGATATTATTGTTTTGGAAACATTGAGATGAACATTAACGCAAAATTAACTTTACAGATGGACGAAACGGGAAGTTGTGAATGTAAGAATCCATGACAAATTATTGCGAAGTTGACACTATCGATTTCTTCCTGGGAAAATTAGAAAAAATTAGAATACTGGGAATAAAGGTTCTCAAATGAAAATTCGTAAACATGAAAAACTGCAATTATGAAAAAACATAATGGAATATTTGAGAAAAACTAATGGGAATAGAGATTTTTCTAAGAATACGGTTCATCTCAGCTTGTAAAATACCGTAGTGGTACTGGGTAAACACGTACCATGCACCATGGAACATGAAAGGTGTGAGACAGAACTTCTTATTTCACTTCGCCCATTCATATAGGCCTACGAGTAAAACATTAACTTACTGGTTATTTGTGTTGTATCCTCAAAATCAAAATCCATATAAATATTTAAAACACTTATTATACTCTCATTATTATTATTCTTATTTTTCTCATTATTATTCTCGTATATCTCATTCAAATTCATCTCATAACGTTCAGAGATGCAAATTGATGTATCTTGATAACATTATCATCTCTAGAATAATAATTTTACTTGAATGAACTTATTCTATTCTGTTTATTATCTTCACAAACTAGCCACCCTCTCTTCAATCTTTTGTTCTACTCATCTTTTGATTTGGAATTTTAATTCGCATAGAATCCTTTGCACTGACCAGTTGTGTATTCTTCAGGACTAGAACAAGCCAGCTATAATAGCCGCGAGCGTAATCTGTCAATAAACAACAGTAACATTGTGCTCTGCTCTGCTCGGCTCGGGCCGGGCCAATTGCCAGGCACGTGAGGCCCCCTCACCAACCCCCCCGGGGGGGGGGGGGGCACTGGGTCACCTTCGGATGACGTCATGACTCCTTGAGGAGTATTGTTGTTGTTGCCCTTTGACCGTTATAGAGGACGGACTATCGACGAAGCAACTAGCCTATATTATTATAAAGCAACCGCAGCTTCACGGTAGTTGTAGTTTTGCGTATACTGTAAGTTACGGCGCGTACTCATTCATCCGTATCGATATTTTCTTCTTTTCCTTCTTCTTCTTCTTCTTCTTTTCTTCTTCTTGTCTTCTTCTTCTTCTTCTTCTTCTTCTTCTTCTTCTTCTTCTTCTTCTTCTTCTTCTTCTTCTTCTTCTTCTTCTTCTTCTTCTTCTTCTTCTTCTTCTTCTTCTTCTTCTTCTTCTTCTTCTTCTTCTTCTTCTCCTTCTCCCTTCTCCTCCTTCTTCCTCTTTTTTTTCTCCTGCTTCTTCTTCTTCTCCTTTTTCTCCTTCTTCTTCTTCTTCTTCTTTCTTCTTCTTCTTCTTCTTCTTCTTCTTCTTCTTCTTCTTCTTCTTCTTCTTCTTCTTCCTCTTCTTCTCCTACTTTCCTCTCTTTAATTTTCTTTTTCACCATCATATTAATCTTCTTCTACGTTTCTGCTCTTTCATTTCAATTCTAGATAGGTAATCGTGAAAAACTAACATAATTGAGTTTTTTCAGTTGAACATTGAATGAAAAATCACGGTATTAAACAATGAAACAGTCTAAATCCATTACAAAACAGGCTGTATTCTACAATATATAATAACAGCAATTAGCATATTTAGAAGCAATCCTCCATTTTTGGTCGCCATCATGAACGCCAACTACCATCTACAACGTCACACAACTTCCAGCCAATCACAGGGCTTTGAAACACATTGCAGCCACACCCATTTTCAAAATGGTGGACGGCAGCCATTTCATTGGTTCATCCGCCATTTAGACTCTGATTTTGTGGGACAGAGCTGTTTTGACCAATGGGCGTATTCCTTCACATCAATCTCATTATCGTATTGTAGTTATCTAATTGCTGGATAAGTCTTTGTGCAGGGAATACAATCCTATAACTTAATAACATGATTTGCACTAAAGTTCTTCAAAATATTCAATTTATTTATCCATGTTTCGTTTATATGACGGTTGAATTCGTTTATTGCTATTAACCGTAGGTTAACCGTCGTTTATTGTTTCACTGTAGGTTTAAAACGTAGTTTTTACAGGAGTACTATTTGAAAAGGATTATTTTTGGCTTCACTATTCGATAATATATTTTCATTCCAATTTGTTACTGGGAATATTTGGGATAATGGTTTAGTAATTATGGGCATCACTGTTTATATTCATATTTATTCGATTAAAAAATACAATAATAAGGGAAGAAAAAACAAGCGTTAGCCTGTATCCCAAAACGAACTTGAAACTAACATTTGTTGCATTGTAGCCATTTTAATAGACTGACTTCTAAATAACTTTGAAGAAACGCCCATGATTTCTCGATTTGGACCTGCCATATTTGTCTTCAAGCTATTTATGTTCGAACTCTAGAATACCATCAAGGCTAGGCGTACACCGGTTAGTCAAGACAATACAAGACGACATTAGTCACGTTTAGTCACAGTACTTCACATAGTTGCTTATGGAGCAACACACACCGATTAGTCATTGCATCATTTAGCTTCAAAGTATTGTGAATTAATAGACTGACTTCTAATAATAGTTTATAAATTATTATTATTCGATGTCATAAATCTTATTATTCATGGTATTTGAAAAATCGTATCACTACCAACACATCCCATACAATAATTGCAGTGATTTTTCAGTTAACGACTCATTCTTACTAGACCATGCTCTGATATAGCTGCCAATTCTTTAACAGTAACCATTGCTTACAAGTTATTAACCAATTTAATCTCACTGTCTAGGCTCCTTATTTCAAAAGTCAAGGGCAAGTAAATGGTGTATGTATTGAAGAACTCATTGCTACTGTATGTGGCTACTTTAGTGTTTATTCCTACTTCAGCTATAATGTTGATTCGCACTTTTAAATATAACGTTCACATTGTTCAATCTGTTTATTCAGTGACATTTAAACTTGGAAGAAAATTTTACATTGTTATAGCATAGCTAGTCTACCGTAACATTAAATGTTGTATTGTTTTTATTGTTTTATTATCTAATTCATTGAGTTTCATGGGCTTTGTAGTAAAAAAGAAGAGAATAATCAGAATGAAGGAGAAAATGTGGATGAAGGGGAACTCAACTAAGGAGAAGATCAAAAGATGTAAAGGACAAGTTGAATAGGTAGAGAATAAAGAAAGGAAGAGAAGAAATGAAGGGAATTGGGAAATCAGTGAAAAATGTTTGAAAATAACTTTGATGCGGTTGATACAGGGTGCGGCAAAATAACCTCCCTATTTTCAAAATGATTGAGGTTATTTCGCCGCACCCAGTATAAGAGGAGGAAGAGTAGAGGGAAAAGATGGAGAAGCGAAAAAAGACGAAAAATAGAAGGAGGGGAGAGAAAATAAAAATGAGAATCACAAGAAGAATAAGACAAAGAAAAGGAAGAAGAAGGGAAAAGAGGATTAAGAAGGAGGAAGAGGAATAAGAAGGAGAAAGAGAAATAAGAAGAAAAAAGAGCAATAAGAAGGAGAAAGAGGAATAATAAGGAATAAGGAGGACAAAGAGAAATGAGAAGGAAAAAGAGAAATAAGAAGGAAAAAGAGAAATAAGAAGGAGAAAGAGGAATAAGAAGGAAAAAGAGAAATGAGAAGGAATAAGAGGAATAAGAAGGAAAAAGAGGAATAAGAAGGAAAAGAGGAATAATAAGGAGAAAGAGTAATAAGAAGTAAAAAGAGGAATAAGAAGAATATTAGATGAGGAGAAACAGAAGTGGGCGTTGGAGAAGAAAAACAGGGGGAAGGAGAAGAAGGGGAAGGGGAAGACGAGCCGTAGCAAAAGGAAAATGAGATTTAGATAAAAAAGTTGAGGATGGTGGTGGGTGGAAGAATAAGAAGTTATGGAAGAACATGGCAAAAGAGGAAGAGGATAGAAATGGGAGAGGCGATGGAAGATGGAAATGATGAAGAGTATATTGATAAAATCAGAAAGGTATGAGAGCAGATAATAAGTTGAAGTTGATGTAAGAAGAAGGGAAAAGGAAGCATGAGTGAAGAGAAATCGCAAATAGAGTAAGAAGAATAATTAAAAAGTAATATAAATAAACTATAACTTGAAAAAGCTTCCCCTGTCTATTAACTGTACTCATTAAAAGACTTTTACCATAAACTCACTACTTAACAGCTAACAATAAAATCGCGATAGGATATTAATCAGCACATAGTTTTTTGGACAGTTGCGAGCAAAATATTAATAAATTTGATTTAATTGCCTCCTTGTCTGTCAGGAGGTTGGTTTAATGAGTGAAAGGTGAAAGCATGCCTGTCTCCTGTGCCTCGAAAAAATGTTCATACCTAATGAAAAAATGTCCATATTAGCGTCACTTTAAAATTAACGATTCAGGCTCAGCAAATAATGATAATTTTTATTATTTTTCAGCTATTTGTTGAACGATTAATTACTCTTTTTCATTATTATTATTTCCTCTTGCAGTTTATTATAGGAATGAGAGCCGGTCAGTTGATTATCTACTATCTATGAACTTCAACATTTTGTCGTTGAAGCCACTTTCAAGATTTATTGAACCATACAAAACAAAAATCATACAGAAGCCCCAATCTCGTACTTGACATTCATATTCAAAGGAATTTTTCATTCAATATAATTATTATGATTTCATTCTTCTCTAGAGAGGCGAACAGCAATAAGGGCACGAAGAAGAAGAAGAAAAAGAAGAAGAAGAAGAAAAGAAGAAGAAGGAAGAAGAAGAAGAAGGAGAAGAAGAATCATGGAAGAAGGAAGGAGGAAGAAGAAGAAGCATGAAGAAAGAAGAAAAGAAAAAAAGAAGAAGAATGAAGAATGAAGGAAGAAGAGAAGAAGAAGAAGAAGAAGAAGAAGAGAAGAGGAAGAAAAGAAGAAGAAGAAGAAAGAGAAGAAGCAAGAAGGAGGAAGAAGAAGAAGAAGAAGAAGAAGAAGAATGGAGAAGAAGAAGAAGGAAGGAGAAGAAAGAAGAAAAAAAGGAAGAAGGAAAAGAAGGAGGAGGAAAAGAAAAAGGAGGAGGAGAAAAAAGAAGGAGAAAGAGAGGAGGAAGAAGAAGAAGAAGAGAAGAAGAAGAAGAAGAAGAAGAAGAAGAAGAAGAAGAGAAGAAGAAGAAGAAGAAGAAGAAGAAGAAGAAGAAGAAGAAGAAGAAGAAGAGGAAGAAAGAAGAAGGAGGAGAAGAGGAAGAAGAAGGAGAAGAATAAGGGGAGGAGGAAGAAGAAGAAGAAGAAGAAGAGAGGAAGAGAAGGAAGAGAAGGAAGAAGAAGAAGAAGAAGAAGAAGAAGAGGAGGAGAGAAGAAGGAAGGAAAAGAAGAAGAAGAAGAAGGAAGAAGGAAAGGAGAAGAAGGAAGGAAGAAGAAGGAAGAAGAAGAAGAAGAAGAGAAGGAAGAAGAAGAAGAAGAAGAAGAAGAAGAAGGAAGAAGAAATAAAGAAGGAAGAAGAAGAAGGAAAGAAGAAGAAGATGGAAGAAGAAGAAGAAGAAGAAGCTGGAAGAGAAGAAAAGAAAACAGAAGGAAGAAGGAAGGAAGAAGAAGAGAAGAGTAAAGAAGGAGAAGAAGGAAGAAGAAGAAGAGAAGAAGAAGAAGAAGAAGAAGAAGAAGAAGAAGAAGAAGAAGAAGAAGAAGGAAGAAGAAGAAGAAGAAGGAGACGATGAAGAAGAAGCTGGATAAAGAAGAAGAAAGAGGAAGAAGAAAAGGGAAGAGAAGAAGGAGATGAAGTAAGAAGAAGGAAGAGACGAAGAAGAAGAAGAAGAAGAAGAAGGAGATAAAGAAGAAGAAGAAGAAAGAAGAAGAAGAAGGAGAAGAAGAAGAAGAAGAAGAAGAAGAAGAAGAAGAAGAAGAAGAAGAAGAAGAAGAAGAAGAAGAAGAAGAAGAAGAAGAAGAGAAGAAGAAGAAGAAGAAGAAGAAGAAGAAGAAGAAGAAGAAGAAGAAGAAGAAGAAAAGAAGAAGAAGAGAAGAGAAAAGGAAGAAGGAAGAAGGAGAAAAGAAGAAGAAGATGAAGGAGAAAAAAAGAAGGAGAAAAAGAAGAAGCAGGAAGAAGAAAGAGAAGAGGGAAGAAGAAGAAGAAGAAGAAGAAAAGGAGAGAAGAAGAAGAGAAGGAGAGAAGAAGAAGAAAAGAAGAAGAGAAGAAGAAGAAGAAAGAAGAAGAAGAAGAAGAAGAAGAAGAAGAAGAAGAAGAAGAAGAAGAAGAAGAAGAAGAATTAGCTGAACAAGATGCGGGCGGGTGAAGAAGAATAAGATGAATAAGTTGGAGGAGCCCAGCCCAGTTGTAACTTCTTGCATCTGGAGCCGAGCAATGTGAGGCAATACACACTCTTCTACTCGATCTGCTTTCCTTCCAGTGGAGCTGGAGCTGCAACTACAGCTCTACTTGGTACATTCCTGTTCCTCGGATTCCTTCCTATTCGTGTCAAGGACCGCCACTGCCACAGCCATTAAAATATATTATTATCAATTTCAATTTATAAGGGGGTGCTGCGCGCCGCCGCATGTCTTATGTGGGTGCGTTCCGAACGAACATTTCAGATGGCGGGTAGGCGATTAACTGTCTGTCATTCTATTACCTGCCAGAACAATTATTGCTCCTATCACTCTTTTACAGTGGGTTGTACCAACCAACCGGGATTAAGGCCCAGTCCTAGCTGAGCGACGAAAAATCAGGCCTGGGCCTAACAATGTTTTGTAACAGATGATCAAACCTATTAATTTACAGTAGGATCCTTTTAAATTGTCAGAAAACATATGTTTCGACGAGCAATATCACAATACTCTACCTACAAATGCTTAATTTCGCAGATTATTGAAAAGGTCTTCTAAAAAGTTATTCTTTTAATGGGTCTTCTTTAAAAAAAGGTCTTTTAAAGACTTTAAAGGTCTTTAAGACTTTCAAGCCTTTTGATTATTGTGTCGAAATCACTGTTCAATTATTACCGAAACAGCTGATTTCTGACAAGTCAAAAGGATCCTGCTATAGCATTGTGCTGATCCCGGTTTGAAATTAATCTGACTTGGTGCATCAATTTTAATCCAGCATCAGCACAATGCTAAGTAGATACAATTTGTTGATTCAAAATAGTTTATCCCGATTGCTTCAACCCACAATAATTGGTATTATTTATAAATTTCAAAATAATTTTTTTTTTTAATTTAATTATAAATTTTGAATTTATGGAGAACCTCCATAACACATTACTAATCTAGTTTGCTTTCGGGAGAATAAATATTAAAGCAACCATGGTTTTTGACGAATTTTTTTTTTCAAGATAAGACATAGAAGAAGAAAGAGAACATGATGGGTAAGTAGTGGTAGTATGAGCACAAGAACAAGAAGAAAAGAAAGAACAAGAACACTGAGAAAATCAGGTAGAAGAAAAAATGGTAAATAAAGAAGTGACGTTCGAAAGCACGATCTTACTCTTGTTTTCTATCTTATTCTAGTTTATCACATAATAATTTCCGGCGATATTTATATGGAAAATGGGGAAGGATGCGAAGAAGAAGACAGAGAAAACAAAACAAGAAGAAAAAGAGGAGGAAGAAGAAGAAGGAGAAAACCCTTTTTTATTTTTATTTTTGCATTGCAGATGAACTTACAAGCTCTTAGCTGTAAGTAAGTGGGTAATGGGAGGGATTATGATGACAAGTACGAGAAGAAGAGAGAAGAAGAAGAAGAAGAAGAAGAAGAAGAAGAAGAAGAAGAAGAAGAAGAAGGAAGAAGAAGAAGAAGAAGAAGAAGAAGAAGAAGAAGAAGAAGAAGAAGAAGAAGAAGAAGAAGAAGAAGAAGAAGAAGAATAAAGAAGAAGAAGAAGAAGAAGAAGAAGAAGAAGAAGAAGTGAAGAAGAAGAAGAAGAAGAAGAAGAAGAAGAAGAGAAGAGAAGAAGAAGAAGGAAAAAAGAAGAAGAAGGAGAAGAAGAGAAGAGGAAGAAGAAGAAGAAGAAGAAGAAGAAGAGAAGAAGAAAAGAAGAAGAAGAGGAGAAGAAGAAGAAGAAGATGAATAGTATGAAAAGGAGGAGGAGGTAGACGAAAGGGAACGAAGAGACTTTTAATTGAAGAAGAAAACATTGTGCAGCAGGAGAGGAAGCAGATAGATACTCAAAGTTTTTCTAGAAATTTCTCATGAAAACAATCTCGACCAAAGATATCTGCGAGAAATTGGAAAAAATCTTCAGTATAATACAGTTAAGTGAGAAATGATAGACAAGTAGCAGATAGATACTCGAAGTGTTTCTAGAAATTTCTCACAGGGGGTTTCTTGACAAAAAAATAGCTGTGATAAAATTGGAACAATTTCCAGTGAGCTGCTGTGAAACGACAGTCCACGTGTAGCACACAAAACTCCCGATTCACGTGTCACCTTGCACACGATTAATATGAATGAGCTTTGAAATTCAGTAGCAGCATGTATGATCATGTTATGACATCATTATACAAACCTGCTGCTGCCCCAGTCACGTGACATCGATTTGATTCACAAATGTAACGTAGGCCATAATTGATCGCTTTTGCGCGCCGAAGATTTGGCTCGAAGATGAATCTCGGACAAGAAATCAACGACCTGATGACGAAAAACTCGAGCATTGACCAGTTTTATTGACGGAAAGAATGTATTTTGCATCTGTCGTCGAGGAAGATGGATTATGCATGCAGTAAATCTAGAGAGCACATATTTCCGAATGTGATCTCCAAGTTAGATCTCTCAAGGTGTCAAATTATTCGTCTGTTAAACTAGAAAAACTTCGAGATTTTTCTCCATCAATGTAATTATTAATACATCAATACAATGATACATTAATGATACATCTTTAGAATCATGACATGAAGGAGGCTATAGTTTACCGCAAATGGAGAACTAACTATTGGTTTTGAAGGATAACTTTTGCAAAACTAAAATGTAGATACTTCATTTGAGACAAAGCATTCATATCGATTTTATTTTAATTCATGTAGAACACATTTGAAATCCCACTTTAGAAGTGAGAGATGAAATGCTTCATTATAAACATTTTAAAGAGCTTAATAACACACGAAAAAACAAATTATAACTTCCAGTGTTATTTAAAGTTGATAAGTACAACAACCCTTGACATACAAGTATTGGTAACATGATAGCAAACTCGTGAAATAATATATGATATAAGTAATAGGACTGTGATATAATATAATAGCAAACACGTAAAATATGATAAAAGGTGTAGGCAGGCCAGTGATATAAGCTGACTATTCACTCTCAAACAGAGAAGGAAAATGAAAGTAGAAAAGACAGTTACAAGACATTCAATTATTTTTAAAACACTGGATATGGATGGGAAAGATTTAGAAGAAATAGAAGAAGAAAAGGAGAAGAAGAAGAAGAAGAAGAAGAAGAAGAAGAAGAAGAAGAAGAAGAAGAAGAAGAGAAGAAGAAGAAGAAGAAGAAGAAGAAGAAGAAGAAGAAGTAGAAGAAGAAAAAGAGAAGAAGAAAAAAAGAAGAAGAAGAGAAAAAAGAGAAAAGGAGGAAAGAGGGAAGACGAAAAAGACAAAGAAGATGAGCAGCTGATTGTACAAATGCGAAATGATCGCAGTAGAATGACGTTATTTGACGGAGCTCATTGAGGATTTCGTTGAATTGGTTTCGTCAAAATGTCGTCACTAAGAGGCGGTTAAATTTAATTGGCTTTTGTGCAACTGGCGGTATAAATTCTAGGATTAGGGCTAGTAATTGAAGTGAAATTTTAGTGAAATGAATCAAGAACATAGAAGCAGTTCGTTTCAGTAAATTTGTGGTAATAAGATATCTGTTCTATATTTCAGTTGTTTCTTCCTTGATGTGCATTTCCAATAAGATATCAGAAGTATATTTATGATAAACTGAATAAATTAATAATCAAAGTACAAGACTGAAAACAAATAGAAGAAGGAGGAGAAAAAGAAGAAGAAAAGAAAAAAGATAGTAAAAGGAGAGGCCTAAGGAAAGCAGGATGTAATTGATTGTAGAGTGTATAAAACAGAAATAGCTAGTATAAAGATCCTGTTGAAAATCAATTTGGTTCCTTGTCCACTAGATTATCATGTCAGTGCAGGAACTTAGCATGGGGACTTAGCATGGTTGTGAACATGACTTGCAATATTCTTTCAATTAGAGTGAGCATGGGGCACCGAGTGACATTGACTCATTTAGGCGACAGTGGTGAAAGGGGGAGGAGGAGGAGTCTGGAGGACACCTAAATCACGACTCACAATACTCTACTGAATGCTTGACAACATACAACTCAATGGTCATTGAGGAAAGATTGATAGTGGCGCCTATTGTTCACTCATACGTTACTTCCTCGACTGTATTAGGCTAGGCGTACACCGGTTAGTCAAGACAAGACAAGACGAGATTAGTCACGCTTAGTCAAAGTAATTCACATAGTTGCTTATGAAGCAGCACACACTGATGCAATGACTAATCGGTGTGTGTTGCTTCATAAGCAACTATGTGAAGTACTGTGACTAAACGTGACTAATCTTGTCTTGTCTTGTCTTGACTAACCAGTGTACGCCTAGCCTTAGCTATTAGGTGAAAGATATATATTAGGTGGGGAGACCCTTACGAGTGGTTCTTCCTGGCTTATGTATCATTTTATGGGGAACATCATGATCGAATACTACAGTATAAAGTGTCATTAATAAGTTCTATCAACTGCCTCAAGTGCGTATTTATGAACGTTGCAAGAGTTCTGTGCCATTCAAGCAGAAATTAATTTTATACTTTCAATTATCAGGCTCCGAATGTGATTTATAAGGAAAATTTCGAATGAATGAGATTGGGCACAAAAAACTCTACCAATCATAAGTCTCGTAACATTGCAACCCAAATTTGTGGATGGCGATCGTCCAAACGCCAGAAGATAATACACTATTGAGGTTTGTATCTGCTTGAAATCCCATTTAGAAATCTCTCTTTTTATACAAAAACCTTATAGAAAGTTCTCAATTATTTAGGTTTTCCGAGAAATTATTTATTTATTTGAACTATTCATATTTTTGGGAACGTAACACGTGGTTGGCACATGTACATGGCTCAATAGTAATATAAATACTGTAACAAGTTGCTTGAAAAAAGAAACACAATTTTAATACAGAATCTAGATTCACCTTCAAGCGCATGAAGATAGAAAATTTAAAGAAGAAGAATAACAACAACAAGAAAATGACGGAAATGTGTGAGAAGACGTAGAGGGAGAAGAAGAAGAGAAAGAAGAATGAGAAGAAGAAAAATAAAAAGACGAAGTAAAAGAAGAAGACAACAAGGAAAAGGACAAGATGAGGAAGAAGGAGAAGAAGAGGATTAGAGTGGAAGTAGATGAAAGAAATAAAGTGACTATTTTATGCTCATTGTTTATTTAGCGATGTTTAGTTAGTACAGTACAGTGCCATCATCACGACCTGGACACGAGTCCGCGTTTGGCTCGTGCTAGCTGTCCTTCTTACTCACCTCCTCCTCCTCCTCCTCCTCCTCCTCCTCCTCCTCCTTATCTGGTTCCTTCCTTATCCTCTCTGTAAATCATGCTGTCACCTCCCGCTCGCTCGTCTAAGCCAGCTAAGTATGCACGACTTCACTCACCATCATCGGTGTAGGCGCAATTATTCGCCAATAGTTTGCATTGATATTGATGATGAATTTTCAACTGACGTGAAAGAGTTGTCTAAAAGATTGTCATGCTGGGTTTAAAAACGAATAAACTGTTTTAAGTCGGTTTATTCAATAAAGTCCTAATTGAAACTTAATGTTTAGAATTCTTGCTATTTTAGTTTTTTTTGTTTGACTGAGTTCAAAGTTTAATCTACAGTTTTGTATTTTTTTCAGGATCTCCTCAATCATCTGGTAACGAGAACTGTTTATTTAATAAAGCCCTAATTCAATCTTGAAGTTTAGAAAGCTTGCTATTTTAGTTAATTATTTTGGTTTGACTTAGTTCAAAGTTTATTCTACTGTTTTGTGTGTTTTTCAGGATCTGCTCAATCATCTGGTAACGAGAACTGTTTATTCGATGAAGCCCTAATTGAAACTTAGGCTAGGCGTACACCGGTTAGTCAAGACAAGACAAGACAAGATTAGTCACGTTTAGTCACAGTACTTCACATAGTTGCTTATGAAGCAACACACACCGATTAGTCATTGCATCGGTGTGTGCTGCTTCATAAGCAACTATGTGAATTACTGTGACTAAACGTGACTAATCTCGTCTTGTCTTGTCTTGACTAACCGGTGTACGCCTAGCCTTAATGTTTAGAATTCCTGCTATTTTAGTTAATTATTTTGTTTTGACTGAGTTCAAAGTTTGATCTACAGTTTTGTGTTTTTTTTAGAATCTGCTCAATCAATCTTCTGGTAACGAGTACTGTTAAATCTCTTACAAAGACCAGTGGCGGATCAAGCTTTAGAATCAGGGGGAATCGAACTAAGTTGTGGATCCCCCTCTAATTTATTGAGCTGAGCGAGATTTGCGTTTATTATTGGATTGGTTTTACGTTGGATTAAATAATAAATTTGATAAATTAATTCCCTTCTAAACTAAAAACTAAGAATACATTAATAGAATATTGATTACAAAAATGTAGAAAAACTATATAAACATCAAGAAAAGAAAATTTATGGAAATTAACCCACTCAACTATGGACATCCATGTACTAGAGTGGGTGATTATTAGATTGATGATAAAGATACAGTTGCAGAACATGTTTAACCAGATGCAAAGTGAATAACTGCACTATTTTTTCACAGTATTAAAAGTATTTTTAAAACCTCTGAGCCTGAGTGGGGGCGACCGCCCCTTCGCCCCCCTCTGGATCCGCCACTGAAAAAGGCACTGTTTTTCTCTCTGTCACAAGATCTCTCTTACTCTTTCGTCCTCTCTACACTCTTTCAACTCAATCAAACTCTTTATTGCCCTTCCAATTTGAGTTTTCGTGTCTAACGTCTAATAGAACAAAGCCACGCATTTACTACAAGGTGTAGCCAAATAACAATAATAATTTTTCAACTGAGATATCTATGGAATCGTGAAGCATAACTCGCACAGTAGCCTAACAATTATTGAATTCATGAAAAAATCTGACGGAAACAATGTAGTCTACTTCGCATGCGATTTTGGAAAGGGGATTTTCGAGTTACGACTCGCCGAATTCATACGTAACGGTTTAATTGTTAAAATCAAATTTGTTACTGCTAATGTGATTTTGTTCCAAATCCTTGAAGTGTTCCTGCAAAATGATCCTGCTATACTGTTTCTTTTTTTTTTTTTGTCTGAAGAGGGCAAAGGAAGTCAAAAGTCAGTAAAGTTTCCACAACGGAAGTTGGTGCAAACCAACTTGAAAGTGTCCTTGCAACGTGTGACCGCGACATAAAACTTAGAAAATCATAGAGAATTTCAAATGCATTAGAATTCGTTAACATGCTCTTCAATTACAACTGGCAGGAAACACAATTAAATGCTTTCAGCCATATTTCTCACTATGACATTCTATTATCACTTTGGATTGGGCTTGTAGTACAAGCAAGAACAAGTGTATAATAATATTATAATCAGTATAATATTATAATAATATAATTAGTAATATTCAATATTTTACGAAACGGTTAGTGGCGAAGCGTGGTATACTTATTTGGTCATCGCCACGGGAAACGGTGTTACTGATGAAGAACTTGAAACAAAAAGCAAAACGTTGTACGAGTGGATAAGACTGACGTTTCATGCTTTTAACTTCAAATAATCATTTACAAAATGTAAAGCGTTCTGATCTATTCGAAAATAGTCTTGAGTCTTTTTGTTATCAACTGACCAAACCATAGATACGATTATACTCGTTATTATACTTATTATACCTATTAAGCCAATTTGAAAAAAAAACTTCCTTGAGAAAATTACTTCTCCCTGTCTGAACCTACTCCTATTACCATGGTTTATTTTTGTTTCTCTAGCGAACATACATGAATAATAGCTACTAATTTAAACTTGAAATAAAAGTATACAAGAATAACCATGCAAAAATAGGAACATTTCAGTATGAAAATATTGTTGATTCACTAAATTTATTAATATTCAGTTTTTAATATAAGAGTAGGTACAATGTTTTGTTTAAAAAGTCGCTATTTTGACTACATGCAGCTGGAGTCGGCTGCAAAGCCGCAGAAGCAAAAGCCTTTGAGCCCCTGCGCCCACTTAGCAACTGCTATCTGATTTCAGTCAGCAACCCAATGTCGTCAGATGACATTTGGCTGTTCTTCGGGTAATCGGGTAATCTAGCCTATCAGTCATCTGGCAATGCTGGGTTGCTGACTGAAATCAGATATAGCAGTTGCTTAGGGGGTTATTTGTATATTCAATTTGCTTCAGTGCAACTGGCAAAATATTTTGCTTGATTTTTTGAATGATATGAAAAACTCTTGAAGCTGAAATATATTGACCATGGCAAAAGATCGATGCATAATAATATTTAAGAACGGTGCTGTGAGCGCAGCTTGCAAATTTTAACACATGATAGAAATAGGGCATTAGAGGTAATAGCTGCTAATACTGTATTATTGCCCCTGTACCCTTCAGACGTTTTTGGTTCACTTTTCAACATTTTAAAATCTCATACAAATGTGAATGTTCTGTGAATAGTTCAAAACAATTTCGAGCTATAGGAAACTATTGAGCAGCACTTCTTCAGCCAGCGATAAAAAACCGCTTGTCATTTCAGCGGTGTTATCACAATGTTCCTAGAGCAATTTGCAGACATTTCAGAGCGTCAACTCCAAAACAATAATAGTTGTTGAAAGTTGTAAGAATAGTTCAACAATAAATTGCTGACGCCTCGCAACTCAGACGAGTTTAGTACCAGCAATTGTGGTGGATATAGGTGCAATGGATTGTTATAAAAAGAAGGCGCTTTCTTGCAGGCTTTGGAAATTTCTCTCGGATGATCGATTTTCTCGGCAAGGAACAATGGGCAGTTTGAGCAGATGACTGCCAATGATGATGACAGTGATGATCACCATTGTATTGCGCTGATGATGTTCATGATGGTGGTGATGATGATGAGAGAAGAAACGAAAAAAAGAAGAGGGATGAGACAGAGAAGAGATGAAAACGAAAAGAGACAGTGGTACGAAATTGACAAAATGTGGAGAAGAACGAGAGAAAAATATGAAGATGAAAACAGTAGATGAAAGTACTGTACCGGTGGATGAAAATAGGAGCACATCAAATAAGAAGCCGATGAAAAAGGTTCAGATTGGATAAGATTATTCTATCCAAGAAAATAACAAAATATTACTGTATGAATGTATGCTAGAGTACGATAGTTGCGAATATAAGTAAGTAATCAAAAGTAAAAAATGATGGGAAGGTTGAAATATAAGTAATTAAGTTATGATAAAAATAAAAATTTCAGTAATCAGAGGGGAAGAAGAGTAAGAAGCAGACGAAGACGAAGTAGAGTTGGAAGAGGTGAAAAATAAAGGAAAGGAGGAAGGTTCATGAATATTATGGAAGATAGAAAAGCAGGAAAGGAGAAAAGTTAAATTGAGATGAAGAAATTGAGAAGAAATCGTGTGATTAAGGTGTAAATTGTGAATCGTGTGAAAGATGGAAAAGAATAGAACATGTAGAAGAATATGAGAAAAGATGGAAGAAGTGTGAAGGAATAAGATAGAGATTAAATTATTGTATTAAGATAGATTATAGAGTATTTACTTAATTTAGAAAGATCACAGAGTATTTCTGCATGAATTCTATAATACATGAGATAGTTGTAAGTTTAAGTAATAGGAGGAGAGGGAGAGGAAGAATAAGAGGTAGCAGAAGAAGTATAGTTGAAAGAGGCGAAGAAAATGAGAGAGAAGGAGAAACTGTGGAAGATGATAAAGAAGACGAAAGGAGAATAATGCAAAAGATTTCGACGATCAGGAAAAAGTAGTGTGATGATGATGATAATAATAATATTAATAATAGTAATACTAATGATGGTAAAAATAATATGATGATGTTGATGATGATGATGATGATGATGATGATGTTGATGATGATGACGACGACGATGATGCTAGAGAAGACATAAAAGAAAAAGAAGAGTGCGCGGTGAGGATGATAATGGATGCGGAAGTGTCTTCCACGAGTGGCCATCAAAAGAAAACAAAAGAAAGGCGAGCGACCAATAGAAGAAATAATAGACAAGACACCGTTTTGTGTTTGTGTGGCGCTTCTCTCCAGACCACACAATGGCAGGCCGCTTTTTTTGTGGCGCGTCTTTTGAACTGAAAGGGAAAGTGATACACTTGTTTTTGTTGTTGCTGGAAAATGCACTCCATTTCACTTTCGATGGCAGTGCTGTGACATGGCACCGCCCCGGGCAAGCTTTGTGATTTGCAATACACCATGCACACTTGCGTTGTATCTAAAAGTATAGCAGGATTATTTTAACTTGTCAGAAAACAGCTGATTTAACGTCAGTAAACGAGCGTACATCAATCAGCTGTTTTCTGACAATTTAAAATAATCCTGCTATATGTTGAGTTTTGATCTGGTAGGATAGGAAAATGAAGGTTGGCCTAATAATCAAAGCAGTCTACTTTTAAGTTGTGACGTCATAATGTACCCTTATCATACAGTGATCTGGTTCTGCATACAGAGGTGCGCAAAAGTAGGTTTACGGTAATGAAATATTTTACAAAATATTAGGTTTTCCCATACAATAACAAACCTTTAACAGTATATTGTAAAAGAAACGATTGTTAAAGCGTGTTAATAAACTGAAATGAACTCTCAAAAGTGTTGTACTTGATCAATACCAACTAAATATTGTTATTACCAAGTTGGTAGTAACAACTGTTTCTATAACCCAATATTCAAATTCATTTAAAAAACGAACACCTGTAATACAAGGACCTACATATCAAAGAAACACCTGTAATATCACCAACCAACTAAAACTGTATAGCAGGATTAATTTAACTAGTCAGAAAACAGCTGTTTCGACGAGCAATATCACAATACTTAACCTACAATAATGCTGAATCTCGCAGATTATTGAAAATGTCTTTTAAAAAGGTATTCTTTGAAAGGTCTTCTTTAAGAAGGTCTTTTAAAGACTTTAAAGGTCTTTAAGGGCCGGTTCATGAGCTCGGGATTTAGGTGAGTCCTAGACTACCTACAAGGCCACCGTAGCATCGACATACGTTAGCCTCGACACTATGTACTAAGGGCTCTCTATGCTGCTAACCCACTAACCTGTCGAGACAAACGTTTGTCGATGCTACGGTAGCCACTCGTTTTAGTCTAGGACTTGGCTAAATCCCGAGCTCATGAACCGGCCCTAAGAGTTTTAAGCCTTTGGATTATTGTGCCAAAGTTGCGTAAAATCACTGTTTACTGATTTCCAAAACAGCTGTTTTCTGACTAGTTAAATTAATCCTGCTATACACGAATATTCGCTTCCCTCTATGTCTTCAACCACCACCACAAATCTTTTTTTTTATTTTTTGCTGTTGATGATGCCCTCATAAGCTCTAGGTTTGTGCGTGGGTAATGGGTATTATTATATTATAGTGATTGGTATCGTGGTTGATGTTGATTGGTCTTTGCTTGCACAAATCAAAGCATAAATCAATTTCAATCCAAAATCAAAGCTAAATCAATTTTAATCCAAAATCAGCACAATGGTAGGTAGGATTGATCAGCTGATTTAAATCAAGGCTAAATCAATTTTAATCCCAAATCAAAGCTAAATTAATTTTAATCTAAAATTAGCACAATGACAAGTAGGTTTGATCAGCTGATTTGAAATGTTTGATCCCGATCTGTGCAACGGAAGGTTACGGGACATTCTGTACCATGTTGTAAAGGCAGTTACATAATATCATTTTGTATTTATTATGTTCCAGAGGCGGGTGCAGACGTGTGAGGGTGCTTCCAGCACACCGGGTTTTGAAATGAACTGTGAATAATATTTCCACACAAGCAGCGACACACACCTGAAATATTTATGAGTTGGCTGGTGGTCGACTCAGGATCGGGCGAGAAGCTATTCTATATCTTGGCACCTAATTAACTTCGGAGGGAGTCGCCATGTCAGAAGCCCATAGTGAACCTACCGTATTTCATTCTAAACAAATTCTTCGTTTTTCTTCCTCTTCTCCTTCTTTCTCCTCCTTCGCCTCCTTGTCTTCTTATTCCTTCTGCTCCTCCTCCTTTTTCTTTAACTTTATCTCTTTCTCATCCTCCCCTTCATGTCTTAATGATACATTGACATGCAATTTATCAAATTGCTTTTATCGTAATTTTCTAATCATCACTTTACTCTATTTTGTTTTCAATCTTTAAATAATTCCTTTTTGGAATTGATTGTGGATTATAAAAATTTCTTCTCATTTTATATTTTTTATTGTACATGCTAATAATCCATCATTATCTTATAATTTAATTTTGTAATTGAATCTAACACATGTAATCTGTAATATGTGATCTTTTGTATTCTTTTGTTTTCTATTTTCGATATTTTGTAAAATCAAATTTTTTATTACTGTATGTTACAATAGGCGAAAGCCTTGTGACAATTGACGAATAAAATCTATCTATCTATCTCTTCCTTCTCTTCTTATTCCTTATGCTCCTCCACCTTCTTCATCTTCTTCTCCTTCATCTCCCCCTCATCCTCCTCCTCCTCCTCTTCTCATTCCTTCTGTTTCTTCTTCCTCTTCTCTTTTTCTTCTTCTTCTTATTCTCCGTCTTCTTCTTCTTCATCCTCTTCTTCTTCTTCTTCTTCTTCTTCTTCTTCCTCTTCTTCCTCTTCTCTTCTTCTTCTTCTCCTCCTCTCCTTATTCCTTCTGCTTGTTCTTCCTCTTCTTCCTCTTCTTCTTCTTCTTTTCCTTCTTCTTCCTTGTCCTCCTCCTTCTTCTTCTTCTACCTCCTCCTCCTCCTTCTCATCCTTCCCCTTCTAATTCCCATCGTTTTTCAATTTCAGGTATTCCGTTCTCTTCTTCTTCTTGCACGCCCTCCTTCTCACATTTCTCTCTCTTATCAATTTCAACTACTGCTCGTCCTGATCTGGAAGCTGAAATTCATATCCAGTAACTTCTAGGCTCTCTCATTCCTCATATCATTTTCCAACGCACTACATGCTACAACATGGTCATAATTTATTTCTAAGTTAGCACGTGACACCTGGTTTTCAAATTCCTGGGAACTGTACCTTATTCGACTTGGGTACAATAATTATTATGCTAGTGTCTGCACAGTTTGTAGACCTGTATGAGTTTACAATTTTACTACATTTATGTTTCTAGATGCGATCTTTGTCTTGACACATACCTACCAATGAAAATTCAGGCAATTTTTTTGTCCCATATGAGTTTGCCCAATTGTATTTATGTATTTCATTGTAGATGTGATCGTATATGTATCATAAGCTATATTAATAAAGTATATGACTTATTCATACACGACTCTTATTTTTGACAATACTATTAGGCTAGATACAATCTTTTGAAATAATATCATCTTTTTGAGAGTGACTTCTACTCTGCAGCTAAAATTACAAGTTTTCAATGATCTACCTTGTGCCAAAGTCAATCCTAATTCATTCTAGAACAATCTTTGATAGTAGAAGTCTGCCTGAATTAAATTTCTATTATTATTTTATGAATTCAGTTCTAATGACTACGAATTGGCGAAAAATATTAAAACAACATTGTCTCCTGAGATTTGATGTGATAATCCACCTTTGACCTTGTGACAATGGTAAAGCTGAAGCTTCCAGAACAATATAATTATGTTGATAGGACTCCTGAATGATTTCTACTCGTATTATGAATTCAGTTTGAATCACTATAAATTGACAAAAAACAGTGTTAAAAAACAGTGTCTTATGAGATTCGATGTGATGACACTCAGTTGACCTTGATAACAGCTGATTCAACAAGTCACTTTTGACCTTGTATCAATATCAATCCTGGAGCTCCTTGAACAACTCACAATGGTGCAAGATTGCTTGGATTTGAAATTTTTATTATAAATTTAATACAGTTCTCATGAGATTTGGTGCGATAACACCCAATTATTGATAATCTACCTTTGACCTTGTGATAATAGCAATGCTGAATCCTCTATTATAATACAAGAAGGTTTTATAGTAGAATAATGTGTTGAGTCTCTGTTGGAAGTGATTCCAAATGCGAATAAATTGACAAGAAACCTGTCTTGAAAAATATTATCTCATGATATTTGATTGGATAGGATAGTTCAAACACATAAAATGAAATGAATCGGAGTAACAAATAAATGTCATCACTGACAATTCTGATACATGATGGTCAGTAGGAATAGATCATTCACCAATTGCAAGCGGATTACGTGAACTGACTAGAGAGCTGGAAGAAGAGGAAAACAAAAATAAGAAGATGAAAGAATGAGAGGAATAAATAATAGAGAAAAGAGACAGAGAATGATGGATTGAGAGGGACAGAGAAAGACAGACAGAGAAAGAGTGAGTGTGTGAATGAAAAAAGATATAGAAATAGTCGTCGATCGTCGATCGGAAGGTATCGTAAAAGGTAAAAACATCCGATTTCCTGTTCGAGTGTTCATCTGGGATCGCGTCAACAAATTCTACTATTTCATTATCGATTGACTTAAAGGGTAATACAAGTGATCGGCCTGTCAACGGCGCAACATTGCCCAATTAAATTGTTCATCCTAGCCTTGAATCTTGAATGTCAACTCAGAACTATGTTTTTTCACAAAGGTTCTCGAGAACAAAGCCTGAAGGCTGAAAACACTCAGGACGACATTGTATCATGTTTAAGATGGTGCTGATTTTGTTTGCCTAATCTGTTTTAGATTCAGTTGAATTTATTGCTATTTTACTTCTATTTTGGAAGTTCGGTCGAATACAAAGTCGTATAGTCATTCAAGTATAAGTGTAATTTGTATTCAACAGTATAATTAGTATCCAAGTATAGCACGATCCATTTAACTTGTCAGAAATCAGCTGTTTCGGTAATAATTAAACAGTGACTTCGAAACAATAATCAAAAGACTTAAAAGTCTTGAAGACCTTTGAAGTCTTTAAAAAACCTTTTTAAAGAAGACCTTTCAAAGAATAACTTTTTAAAAGACCTTTTCAATAATCTGCGAGATTCAGCATTTGTAGGTTAAGTATTGTGATATTGCTGGTCAAAACATATGTTTTCTGACAAGTTAGAAGGGAGCTGCTATACAAGTATAAGTTTTCAACTATAATATTATTCAAGTATAATAAGTATTATAAGTATAAAAAGTATAATAAGTTTAAAATGCTTAGACGACAGTTTTCTACGAGTTTTTATGAAATTTGTTTTTTTTTATAAGAAAACATGATAACTTTCATAACGTTATGCATAACACTATGTATGCATAACGAATACTGAATAAGAAGACTTGAAACTGCCAAAACCACAGATTTATTAAAACAACGAGATACTGGTTTCGGTAGTTACACCATTATCAATCTCTGGTAATCTGAATAGCTCTTTCTCCTCTTTCTCCTCCTCACTTCTCCTTCTTCTTCTTCTTCTTCTTCTTCTTCTTCTTCTTCTTCTTCTTCTTCTTCTTCTTCTTCTTCTTCTTCTTCTTCTCCTCCTCTTCCTCCTTTCTTCTTCTTCCTCCTCCTTCTTCCTTCTCTTCTTCTCTTCTTCTTCTTCTTCTTCTTCTTCTCTTCTTCTTCCTTCTTCTTCTTCTTCTTCTTCTTCTTCTTCTTCTTCTTCTTCTTCTTCTTCTTCTTCTTCTTCTTCTTCTTCTTCGTCTTCTTCCCCTCTTCTTCTGACATCCTTTACCCTTCATCCGTTACCCTTCACTAGTGCAGTACCCGTGGAGACCACATTTATGGTATAGTACCGGACAAGACTCATTTAACTAATAAGGTACCCGAGTGGGTAACCTCCTTATTTACTCATCATCATATTTCGTACTATCTCGCCATTTCATAGATGAAGTCATTACTGCGCATAGACCTAATAATTGGCTGAAGAACGCCACTCTAGTAAAGTGAATGCTTGCTGCTTTTCTTCAAATACACCCTTAAAACTTCAAGGAATTTACGACTGTTCTGGTTGTAGCCAGATTTGGTATTCATCTTTCTGTCTCTCTCTCTCACGCACTCATTCTCTCTCTCTCTATTTACAGTTGAGTGATGATTAGAAGGGTATCCTTGAATGTCCTCCGCTATGGATGGACATTTATAAGTTCAAACTCCGCTATTTCATGAAGATAAAAATTGAGTTTAAATCATTAAGTTTCAATTAATTTCGAATTAATTAGTTTCAATCATACATCTTTAGTATGTTGGATCTCATGATTAAATCGTTGAATAATTAACTATGAATAATTTTGTATTCAATAAATTATCCAGTTCATGACTTGCTAAATCCATAGAATAATTAGTTTCATTTTCCAATAAGATCGATCAAATCTGTAAATAATCGCTTATTTCCTTCTATTTCGAGTAAATTTGTAACCTCAATAATAAATAATTGTTCCATTTATCCTCAATTCTCCTTGCTGTATCATCACCTTCGTATTTTTTCTGATTATTCTCATTCTTTTTCAACTTTTTTGCATATTTCTCTCCTACATCATTTTCTTTCACTGCTTCTCCTGTTATTATCTTCCATTACGCTTCTTCAGATTTTTCTTTTTGAAACTGTTCTTCTTCTTGTTCTGTTCATTATTCTCATTTTATTCTCTTCTTTTTTCCCATCATCACTTCACTCTCTCATCATCACTTTCTTAATATCATTAGCATTATCATAAATATACTCTCTCCTTCTACTCCTAGTCCCCTTCACTTTTTCACACTTTCCCACGTCTGTTCCCTTCATTCTTCTTTCTTCTTCATTTCCCTTTTCTTCTCCTTATCTTTTTCTTCTTCTCCTTCTTCTTCTTTCTTCTTCTTCTTCTTCTTCTTTCTTCTTCTTCTTCTTCCTTCTTCTTCTTCTTCTTCTTCTTCTTCTTCTTCTTCTTCTTCTTCTTCTTCTTTTTCTTCTTCTATTCCTCCCTCGTTTTCCTCAATTTTCTCCTCTCATTTCATACTTTTTCCTCCTCCTTCTATAATTCTCTCCCCCCCTCACTCATCTCTTTTGCGCGCGCACGGTACTTCAGTTTCAAGATCGTTAACCGTTCCGCGATAACTATTATGATAGAGCTATGCTCGGTACTTCTTTCAACCAGACTTTTACGACCGTGCTTCGAAGAAGTTCCCTGTTGACTCAACTGCAGTGATTAGCTCAGTTTGAAGTTCTAATAAAGTGCACTATCCACTGCACATTATTACTCTATTTCTCCTCGCTGGAAGCATTTAAACACATGATTGCCATTCTACATATAAGGAAGGAGCCATTCGGTTATTGTTTTAGAGTTAACTGTTTTTAGAGTGACGGTTTGTTGACTATCGAATTGATAGTTGACTTTTTATATGACTATAACTGACTATCGATCGATCATCGAATGACTGCAGAGAAATTTTATTAATCTTCTACTCTGACTCATGTAATTCAATTGCTGTCATGCTTGATGCATTTGACTAAGGTAATAAACTTGAAGTGCATTTTCAAATGATAGAAAGTGAGCTTGCATTTTATACGAAGTGATAGTACAATTTGACAGACACCATCTCAATTTATTTTATACTGTAATAAATAGTATAATTTATACTTTGCTCTATCAGTTGTTCAATTCAAGATTTGAATAATTTCAGTGTGTACCTAATTATTATTGGTTTGGTAAAAAAGTTGAATTGATCTGTTGATAAAGTTATTTATGAAAAATAAGGAGAGGGGGGAGCTGATGGAGAAGAAGAAGGAGAAAGAGAAGAAGAAGAAGGAGCAGAAAAAGTAGAAGAATGAGAAGAAGAAGAAGAAGAAGAAGGAAGAAGAAGAAGAAGAAGAAGAAGAAGAAGAAGAAGAAGAAAGAAGAAGAAGAAGAAGAAGAAGAAGAAAGAAAGAAGAAGAAGAAGAAGAAGAAGAAGAAGAAGAAGAAGAAGAAGAAGAAGAAGAAGAAGAAGAAAGAAAAAGAAGAAGAAGAAGAGGAAGAAGAAGAAGAAGAAGAAGAAGAAGAAGAAAGAAGAAGAAAAGGAAAGAAAAGAAGAAGAAGAAGAAGAAGAAGAAGAAGAAGAGAAAAAAAGAGAGAAAAGGAAAATAAGGAGAGGAAGTGGGAGGAAGAGGAGAGGAGAAGAGGAGGAGAAGGAGGAGGAGGAGGAGGAGGAGGAGGAGGTGAGGAGGAGGAGGTGAGGAGGAGGAGGAGGAGGAGGACGACGAAGAAGTTTGAAAACTACAACTAACAGCTGCTGTAGAACTGTCGCTGACAGTACACTCTTCTCTGATATGACAACGCCTTCCAACCTGATTAACCTTTTTCACAGCTAGCTTGTTAACCTGCGCCCACCCCCATGTTTGTCGAATTCACAGATTTGAAAATTAAGATAACGTGAGCTGCTCTATCCAATTTCGGCAGCTACCATCGCATTGGGTGTCAATTTAGACAACAAAAATGTAGAATGAAAATATCCCTCAGTATTGGTGAGGTCGAAATTTTTATAATTGGTAGGTATTTCCAGAAAACACGGGAGCACTGTCTCCAATATGTTCGTCACTGTTGGCGAGGTCAACATTTTTATAATTGGTAGGTGATTCCTGAATATAGCAGGATTCTTTTAAATTGTCAGAAAACAGCTGATTGATGTACGCTCGTTTACTCACGTTAAATCAGCTGTTTTGTGAAAAGTTAAAAGAATCCTGCTATACATGGTAACACTATCACCACATATGTTCATCTGTTGTGTTTGACGCATGTTGTTAGCTGTATGACATAGTATCGATTATCGATTTCAAAACGAAATAACGTAGTCCCGATTCAAAACTGTATAACATAGTATCGAGAATCGATTCTAATAAGGTATCTGTCCAAGTCTGTGTTAACCTTTGGCATTACCATCATTTTCTAATAAGAACTATTTCGTTATTGGTAGGATCTGTCATTCAAATGTAAGCATTGAGAAACATCTAGGTTTACTGGAGTCAACAGAATTGGATTGATTGAAAGTTTTTTAAAGCAAAACCATGCATGAAATGTCACTGTACAGAATTGGTCCTGTCAACTGTGAGAGAGATGTCAGGCAATACGTTGTGTACAAATTTAATTTTTACATTCTATATTTTTTTGATTAATTTCACCATTATTGATTTATTTTAATTAGTAGGACAAGAAGATTATTAAACGAAAATTAATTCTATTTTGATGAACTTCATAAGACATGATAAAAATAAATAATAAACCAAAAATTGTATACCTTAAGTATTTAAAAGATCTTTTTAAGTCAGTTTCAATGAATTTGGATTGATTGAAAGAATTTTACAAGATTACAAAGAATGTTTGAAACAAGACTCAATAAGATTCTGCAGTCTTTTTATGGAATTATAAAAATAAAATGTAAAATCTATAATTATGATAATACTTCATAAGAACCAGTTCACGATTTGACGGTACAAAGGATTCACCGAATTAAGGGAAACTTTCCTTTTTCATATGACAGATATTAGCGTACTTATGTTGCACCAACTCAACTATTCTGAGTCAGCTGATCCCATTTGATTAGCTTTAGCATTGTACTGATCCTGGATCAAAATTGATCTTGTTTGATGCAACCCAACATTCGAACAACTATAGGTCCGAATATTGTGAGGCCGCAACTGTAAAAACAACCCCACAATCAGTATTGCAATTGACAAAACTATTATGATATGAGCTCAGTTCAAATCCAATTGCAACACAAGAATGCCTCCGCTACTAACACATGATCTATAATAATCCTTTATACAGCGGATGGCTTTATGGATCTCTCCTCATTGGTTTGCCCTGCTTCCTACAAACCCATTTATGGCCGAGCCATGAAAGGGAGTGTACTCTACAACACCCCCCTCCCCCCTCACCCCTCACCCACCAGCTAGCTGTGCCATTATTATAACCACGGCTGTAACATAAACTGGCGTTTCGTGGATGTGAGTGCAATTAACAATAAACCATGTCAAATACTACTAATATTCAGTTGTTTCGCGTGATATGACCACATTGTTAGAGCGGCCATAACGATATTTATGTGCTCTGACAAGAAGGAATGGATTATTTAGGCCAAACCATCTGAACCTGGAGCACGTTTGCTTCTTATTCTATTATTATCCTACATCGTTCTATAGATATATCCATCTGTTATTGTTATTATTTTAAGGTGTGGCAGAGATACAGTAGCCTTCGAGTAATAATTGTGCAACTGGCGATATCACGTTCTTCAATTCACCCAACATGCGTGATCGAGAATCGTTTTCCGAATTATTCTTGCTCTGCCGTGGCGAACGTTCCTACCGATGACAAAGTCACAATATTTTTACAACCAACTAAATGCTTCTTGTCATGACGTTCTGGTTTCATGACTCACTGTTCTGGTTTATAGAATGAAATTGTTATCTCATTACATTAGTTATTTCTTTTATCAAAATAGGAATGGATATTTTGATAAATTCTCATTATTAGTCTACCATTACAATCTTTGGTTTACCAGAGATTGATAAAGATGTAACAACCGAAACCGGTATCTTGATATTTTGATAAATTTGTGATTATTACAACTTTAAAAGCCTTCCTATTCAGTAACAGTAACTACCAGAATATCAACTTCGCTACTACTACACGAAAAGGAAATGCAAATATTATATTAAGATTAGTCATGTTTACACAGAAATTACATAGTTGCTTCAGCAAGCCTATAGGCTACTTTGAAACTAGGTTCGCGAAAGTGTGAATTATTGCAGATAAATAAAACTAAAAATTGATCATTCACGATTCGATTGTTCTTCAGTAGTTAGAATTCCTTTTTTAACAGAAGTCAGGATATTATCTTAATACTTCGACTATAATAATGAGACTAGATTCAGGAATTGAAGACGTTTTGAAAGACATTAGATGACGTTTTATTCAGCGGCAGTTTAAATCAAATAAATATGATTTTCAAGCCTGCGAGACTTCTTCATCAGTCAATCATCTTCACAATAATTCATCCCTGATCTGATAAGCCAAAGAACCTGGTTCGATCGCAGTGGATACTTTCCTCAGACTATTAACGTGTTTCGGAAGACACTTTAAGCCGTCAGTCAGTACCAAAAAGCAGACGATGATTTCATCTCCAATCATCACCATTCCTTATACCCATGGGAAAGACTAGACCTCAATAAGGCTAGGCGTACACCGGTTAGCCAAGACAAGACAAGACGAGATTAGTCACGTTTAGTCACATGACTTCACATAGTTGCTTATGGAGCAACACACACCGATTAGTCATTGCATCGGTGTGTGCTGCTTCATAAGCAGCTATGTGAATTATTGTGACTAAACGTGACTAATGTCGTCTTGTCTTGTCTTGACTAACCGGTGTACGCCTAGCCTAAATGAATAATGAATATGAGTTATTAATGTTTTCAAAACAGTTTCTCCCATCTCATATTATATTTATATCTCTTAATAATTTTATTATAAATATTTAAAAGAGGTATCAAACACAGATAAAACTCCAATTAGAGTACACTGTAACTCAAGAAAATTATACAATTGCATAGCAGTAACATTAATATACAATAGATCTGTGATACAATGAATAACAATCCATGAGACAATATTTATGGATCATCAATATTTAATATGGATCATTGATCCATAACAATCAATGAATAGCCTATGAGAACTGAATAACAATCAACATTACAGACTAGGAGGCATCCACTACATGTTTGGCTACTGTATTAAATAAAAAGTTGACTATATCTTTAAAATTCACTTCTTCCTTTTACATAATATATGAAATATCTTGTTTCTGAATTAATAAAGACGACCTTGTATGAGAGACCAGAGAGTTTCGAAATAGAACTACTTCATCAGGAGTAACGTTTTTCATAAGGTACCGTAGGGGCCATTTAGTTGACAGCAGAATACATTCTATTCTGTGGTAGTGATCAATCTTTTTTCGCTATGGAATAATTATTATGGTGAACAGCATGGAGAGAAACCCTGTCAAACGATAAGAGATCTGTTTTCATCTCGCCCACTCGGGTTTATTTATTTTTTATCCAAGATACTACAATAATACATATAGGTTGACAGCAGCCAGCGCTAATTTACAAGTTTTCAGCTCTTCCTTTGGTTGTAGGGGCGCGCGCGCGCTTTTTTCTACGTAAATTCACGCAATCGAAAAATATAAATGACATGCCAAATGTGGATATCTTGCTGGAAAGCTGGTCAACATCACGTAGAAGCAAGACTTTACAAAAAAAATATGAGGAAAGAGTATGATGGAAGAAGGTAGGTGACGGCGGAAAGAGGAATGATGAAGAAAAAGAAAAAGAAGGAGGAGGTGGAAAAGAAGTAAGGACAGTTGTTGGAGGAGGAGAAGGAGAAGAAGATGGGAGAATGAAAAGAGGAAAGGAAGGAGGAGGAGGAGAAGGAAGGAGATGAGAAGAGAGAATAAAAAGAAAAAGGGAAGAGAAGAAGAAGAGGAAAAAGAAGAGGAAGAAAAAGAACAAAGGAGGAAAAGGGGAAATAATAGGAGAAGAAACGGAAGGGAGTGAGAGAAATTATTAAGAGAGAGAAGAACAGAACAGAGAAGGGAAAACTAAGATAAGGAGGAAGTAGTGACAATGGAAAAAATATTAAAAAATAAGGAGGAGAAGGAGGAGGAGGAAAAGTAGGAGAAGGAGGAGAGAATAAGGATGATAAGAAAAAGAAGAAGAAAAAGTTGAAGAAGGAAAATGAGGAAAATGAGGAGATAGCAAAAGATGGGAGAGGAAATGGAGAGGAGGAGGAGGAGGAGAAAGAGAAGGTGGAGGAAGAGAAGTAGGAGGAAGAGAATTAGGAGGAGGAGAAGAAGAAGAAGAAGAGAAAGAAGAAAAAGAAGATGAAGAAGAAGAAGAAAAAGAAGAAAAAGAAGAAGAAGGAGAAAAGGATAGAAAAGTGATAGAAAAGGATAGAAAAGGATAGAAGTGAAAGAAAAAGAAGTCAATAACGAAAAAGGAGTGATCCAACAGACATCCAATTATTTGGAATGTTTCGGCTATCGTATCGACCAATCGTGGTCTCTCATTGAGAAATCAAACAAACGCAGATTCAGTTAGCTGGATGATCAACTTTCTCGAATATATTATTAGCAAATCGAGCCAAGATGACTCGTCCCATGCTATACTAAGAAATGCCGTGTTGAGTCGCATTGGTGAATTATTATAATAATAATGTAAACGGGTAGTCCGTTTATATTCTTCTTGGACAAGCTACTAACTCCATAAAAAATTAAAAATGAGAATAAAAGATTGAATCTGAAAGAAAAGTCTGAAGAGAAAGAATGCAGTATTAGCAATATAACTGACCTATAATTACCATGTGTTGAATAATGCAAGTTTCATTTCATGGCATTAATTTAATTGGATCTTCCTGCAACTGGCCCTTACCCTTTATCAGATCATTCTTTCATTCTTCTTCCTTATAGGCTACCCAATATTTCTCTGTATTTCTGTAAATTTCCATTAGTATTTATGGTTCTGTAATTTTCCATGGTTCTGTAATTTTCCATAGTTCTGTAATTTTCCATAGTTCTGTAATTTTCCGTTGTCCTTTTTCTCCAGCTCTGTCTAATTTGTCCTTCAGTATTTTTCCATACTTGTAATTTTTGCAGTTTGTGATTTTATATTTGTAATTTTCCATTGTTTTCAACTAGTTTTCGTTCTGTATGTTTCCATAGTTCTGTAATTTTCCGTAAGAAATTCCTTCCATGGCTCTGTGTCTGTGTGAATTTCCTGTAGTCATCCTCACTTCCCCAACTTCTTTGCAATACTCATTTATTCATTATTGTTTTTCACCACTTCATCAGTTAGCTGGGCAATTTCAGCAAAAGGCTCAACAATGCCAACTACACTAATAAAAACATATTTCTCATGAATGATTTTATTTTTCATGTTTGACATTGATTTTTATGACTGGTATCTTCGAGTTCCCTTATTTCACCACCCTCATTTTGTTACCATTAGTTTTCAGATTATTATGATTTTCAGATTTTATTACGTTATCAGATTTTAGCTATTAAGCAATGTTAAAAGAGTTAATGCAATGTAAACGGCAAAGTTGAAGGCAGTGTAAGGCTGGGCGTACACCGGGTAGTCAAGACAAGACAAGACAAGATTAGTCACGTTTAGTCACAGTACTTCACATAATTGCTTATAAAGCAACACACACCGTTTAGTCATTGCATCGGTGTGTGCTGCTTCATGAGCAACTATGTGAATTACTGTGACTAATCTTGTCTTGTCTTGTCTTGACTAACCGGTGTAGGCTACGCCTAGCCTAATAGAAACGTTTTGACTTAAGTTCGACAAGTATTGAATATATTATTATCATAAAAATGCCAAACGACTTATTACAGTTTTGAGGGTTGAGGAAATGTCGATTAGCCGTGAATAGAGGGTTGATTGACTGTCTATTTTATCTTTGGGGGTTTCATACTATTTAAATGCTTATGAAAGTTGGTGAATGCTATGAGAGAGAGTTAGTGCTTTGTTGTACATTAGACTGTCTCATGATAAAAGGGGTTTCCATAAGAGTAAACTCTAGTGGCGAAGCGTGGTATACTTATTTGGTCATCGCCGGGTATATTTCCTATACGAAATATACCCGGCGATGACCAAATAGGTGTACCACGCTTCGCCACGGGTAAACTCATATAACGAGTTTAATATTAAATCGTTTCAGATGATATTTGACTAAGCCAAAATGAAGCTAAAAGAAGGTATAGTGTCAAGAAATTTTAGTCACTGCCTATGTGTTATGTTATTTAATGAATATTGTATCAGGGCTCGTTTCCATTGTCACAAATGCATGGGGGACAAAATGTAAAAGTCGTCATTCTTGAGTTGTTTAGATAGAATATTGAGCCAATTTTCCTGTGTATTGTAAAAATTCATGTAGAATTTATTTTTAAAACTTTGAGCATCGTGGAAGATTGCCCAGAGAACTAGGACAGATCTATTGATATAGCAGGATTCTTTTAACTTGTCAGAAAACACCTGATTTAACGTTAGTAAACGAGCGTACATCAATCAGCTGTTTTCTGACAATTTAAAAGAATCCTGCTATACATTATTGTGGTTTGATTAATAGCAATTTAGGTCACGGAGTGCTCAACTGCGAATAAACTAAAATTCATAACAGCTAATTAATAAAGTAGGTAGCCTATCTGGAGTGTAGCTACACAAACCGAGATGACCTTTGCTGAAGAAATATCTATTGCATTCATTCGAGGCATTTTTGCGGAACTCTAATAATTATTACAGTACTAAACTGGTTTATTCTTATCTTGATTTCGAAAATGAGTGATCTGGCTGCTCCATCCTGGCCTAACCTAACCTCACCGAGACAATAATTATTGGTCTGATTGCTGAAATTGGTAGACTCAAATGAGTTACAATCGCAGCGTGGTATGCAATATCCATTTTTTAAAGCTTCGTTCGTCCTTGGAGTGAGCTTTTTGAAAGTAATTCGTATTTTAGAAGCGAATAATTGCCAGTGTGTGAAGGTGGCTATTGGCTGGCTCAAACAATCTATTAACACGGAATACTTTCAATTGCGGGTCTCGATCTGCTCAGTTATCACCTAACTGTTATTGAGCGAGAAAAAACTTAATTTCCGTGTACTAAATTTAACGTTAAGCAGCTTTTACTGTACAATAAAGTATTGGAATCACGAACACTAGTACGAGTTATTTTTCTTGGGTTTTGTTCTGATAACTAATTTTTACCAGAGTGATGCATATTTTGCATAGTAAATTTACAATTTTTCGTTATAACTTCATATTAACTTCTCTCATGATTAGAACCCCAATCAGTTTTCCAGTTACTATACCAGTTACTTTGCATTCAGTTTTTATCGAACTAGAGGATTAAAAATATAATAGATAATACTAAATTTTTACTAACATCAAACGTTCGGGAAGTTATATAGTTTATTCAGCTATTCATGAGAATTATATTACTGTTCTTATATAATCAATCATTTACAAAGGAGAGTACAACAGAGTGCATTTAAAGTATTGTCGTATTCCTAATTGTATAAATACCGTTCACAATAGTAATTGCGTCTTCTATTCCTTCCATATTTCCAAACGTAAATTGATTCAATAAAGAAATCGGATCTCAGTTTTGAATTAGTCGAGTGAAAAATCCAGTTTAAAAGCAAATGATTGATTTGAAGTCTAGCGCCCACAATCCATTTCGGAATATTGACCAATGGAAATGAACTCAGCTGTGGATAAACTACTTCGTCTACTCAGTCAGCTTGAAAAATAACTTTTAACGTTGATTTTAAAACTTGAATTGAAGATTATAATAATGTTTAAAAGAACATGCGATATGTTAATTTTATCATTCTAAATATAATTCCACAATCGGTAAGTAGGAAAAATAGCGACAGGGAATTCTATTTCAATTATAAACTAATTTTCACGTACATAAGCCTATCCTTTCCCATGTTAATCTACCAGGAAAGATTCATAAGATTATCCGCCAGAGCGCAACACCGTAGATGCTCACAGCGATCATTGATGTCACAAATCACTTGCTACATCAAACAATTCACTTCCGAAAGCAGATTAATTCACTTACTCTATTCAACAGGTGTCCAGTGCTTGCTAAACATTTCATTGTTTCAATTTAATCGTTTCAATAAAACTTCTTCTTCTTCTCCTTGTTCTTCTTCTTCTTCTTCTTCTTCTTCTTCTTGTTCTTCTTCTTCTTCTTCTTCATCCGCTTTTTCGTCTTTAATTTATTTTCCTCGCACGTGCGCATTTTTTTCACTCACCTGCGTAATTCTCTGCTCATTATCCATTTAAAGAATGTCTTTATCACATTTTAGAATCATCATGACAACAATATTGCAACAAATCACATTCATTATATTGTTGAAACTACACAAGTAATATGCAGTCTTTTGTTAACAGCTGATATCTCTGAATGAATCTACCTGCACAGAAGTTCTTAACAGCGATTGCTGTCTGTCTGTCTGTCTATTCCACTAAAGAATCGTAATTACTATCATTTACCTGCCGTTGTAAATAATTATTTGCAGCTAGTGTTATCCAACTAATCCCAGTTGCTTAGCCTACTCTCAACTTGAAATTACTTAGCTCGACTTAGCATTATAGTACGAGATATATGGGGTACTTAGCCACTTTTTATGACTCTATTAGCTTGGAAAAAAATGTAAGTTGGAGTTTTATTGGGAAAATTAAGTACAGCGAAAATGTCATAAATAACTGTGATTAGGTAGAGATTGTAGAACGCAGAAGAATAGGAGAAATATGAGAGGCCTATATTTTAGAGTGGAATTGGATTTCAGATTGATGCAGAGGGATATTTAATGAAGAAAGCTACGCTAATAATCATGGCGATATATGATAGGGATGATAATTATTATTCCACTGCATCCATTAATGCAGTGCATTAATGCATCCATTAATGCAGGGCCCTGAGCTCCTGAGCTCCTGAAATTGATCAAATATGACTGAACTAGTTAATAAAAATGAAAAGGAATCATATTATGAAAAATCAACTATTTTTGTTTTTGATGCGTTCGTCAGACTAATTTTTTCAATGTATAATTTAATCTTAATTCTTAATCTACGCGTTCTGTTATTATCACATATAATGCTGTATCAACTATCTCTTCGAGTATAATTTTGTTAGGCTATAAACATGACTTTCCATAAACTACCTGCTCCATTAGTGCATTACTTGGATGCTTGTATCCATGCCTATATTACTGGGAAGATTCCTTGACCGGTGATGATGAGCAAACACTAAAAAAAGACACAAATCTGAAACAAAAAACTTAATGGCATGTATCTAGTCAGTTAACTAGTATAGCATTGTTACAGGGAAAGATAGGCCTACTATACCACATTTCCTCCAAATTCCATCAATACCATTTGCAGATAGACAACTGTTTTGTTATTTCAGTTTGAATGCATAGTTTTTCTAGTAGTTTTGTCTCAGTTTTAGGCTAGGCGTAAACCGGTTAGTCAAGACAAGACAAGATGACGTTAGTCACGTTTAGTCACAGTAATTCACATAGCTGCTTATGAAGCGGCACACACCGATGCAATGACTAATCGGTGTGTGTTGCTTCATAAGCAACTATGTGAAGTACTGTGACTAAACGTGACTAATCTCGTCTTGACTAACCGGTGTACGCCTAGCCTTATGGATGGATCTTTTGAGTAGAGACAGTTGTTGGATGACAATTATTGAAGTACAGTGGTACAATTTTAGTCTAATTATGAATACATATTATTTCTATGTGATTGAATACTACAGTATTAATTTGTGAAAATCTGTGTGCTGGGTATCCTTCCCCTCTCTCCCTTGCACCTTACTCAGGGAGGGGGAGGGGAACTTGTACCCCGCTCTCTCTTTGCCTCTCACCCCAACTGAAAAACCACAATCGCATTGTAATTGTTATTTCGCTCATTAGAGCAGCTTTGGTCGGCTTGCTCATCTCCACATATGACTCTAATTGCATTCTTGGTGGACAGAGCGACCAGTTAGGAGAGGAGGCCAGCCAGCGTAGTAGAAATCCAGAAAGAAAACGAGACTAGACCGCCGACTTTGACCAACAACAATGCTACGGCTTGTTTTTTGCATTGGATCGCCAACATCGAACATGTCTCGTTTTCACAATAAATTCCTCCGCTTTTTTCACCCCACTGCCAGCGTGAGCTGCACAATCGGGGAAGATGCTAACGGAAAACACTGGAATATAAGCTAGAAATTTAAGTTTTCGATTTGTAATTAAATTTACTGAAAAAAGTTATTCTTGTAAAACTTTCGTAACATCAACGGTTTCCGAGTTATTCAAGAAACAAAATTTTAAATGGCCGCCATTTGAAAAATTGTCATAATATTTTTGTAGCTTTGTCTAGATGTCATAAATGTTGGTGCAAAGTTTCAATCCCATATGTTTCACCATTATTGAGAGAAAAAATAATAAAGTAAAAAAAAACAAAATGGCAGCTGTGTGAAGGACTTCCGGACAATTTAAATATGGTATTTAGATATGGTTTTTACCCTGGAACAATGCCCTAGAGTATAAATTGGTAGGGAGTTCTGAAACACTCTGTAGAAGGATGCATTTAATTTGACGCTTGGCGTTAGATAGATAGATAGGGAGACATAATTTTATGACATTGCTGATGATCGCAGAGTACGATGGCAAAGAAATGATATCTTTCAATCTATCTAATGCCAACCTTCAATTTGAATGAATATCACTGTACTTATAACAAACAGCTTCAAGTACGTCTGTGCTCAAAAAGTCTACACAATGAACGGTTGTCAACAGCTGTTCCTTTAAAAGTTGAAACAATGGAAAAGTGAGATGGAGTATGGACTCGTGGAGAAGAAAAATGGAGAGACTGAGAGGAAAATAAATACGAGAATGAATCATTCAGCTGATCTTTCAAGCGAAGTGTGAAAACTGAAGAATGAATGAATCATTGGCAGCGTCTCGTGACTAGCTAGCATCTATTTCAGCATCATCTTCCGCTGTTTTTTCTCATTTTTTCTTACGCAAGCTCAACAAGGCCTGCCATTGAACTTCAACTGATCACAGCTGCAGTAATGGAAAGTTCAAACTGTTGCCGTTCTCTCTCGCTCTCTCTCTTTGATATCAAATCTCTCTTTCTCTATCTCTCTCTCTTTGATTCTTTCTGGCCGTCATTGTTTCTCGACTTTTATTTATGAAAGAAAGTGATAATTTGTGTGAATATTTGAAGTTTTGCGTTGTTCATACGTTACCAATCGCAGCGTGTAAAGACACTACTCACACCTGGAAATTTCACATCGAAAAGCAACTCATCGCTCGATTACTCAGCGACGCTGCATGTGTTTTCAAATGACGACGCTCAGACTAGGCGATGTCGCATAGGCGACATCGCCGCGCAACTGAGCTGCTCTTCAATCTGACATGCTGGTCGCCGAGCGATGTGTGGACAGATTTTATGTACAGAAAAGTGAGGTTAGGTGATATTCTAACCACATCAAACTGGAAAAGTAGGATTATTTGCTTTAAAAGTAGTATTTCATCTTTTTTTGGTCACTTCAACTTATAAAATATTGAAGATAAGTTATAAAATTCTCAAAATATTTACTTTTTGAGAATATTGTGTTAGTAGTCGAATAGCAACTCTGGCAACTATAGTAGCGGCTGTTAGTATGACAAACAACTGCTGCATCGCTGAGTTGCCGAGCGATGAGTTGCTTTTCGATGTGAAGTTTCCTGTATATATATATAGTCCAGACTACAGAGAGTGTATACGTATAGTAATATATAAATTAATAAGAATCCGGATAATAGGGAATCTGGACTACAGAGAGTGTATAGTAATATATATATTATACACTCTCTGTAGTCCAGACTCCCTATTATCCGGATTCTTATTATTTTAATCCGGACCTGGTTGAGCCACATAATATAGCCCACACTATTATTGGCGTAATAGGTATTTTCTGAGCATGCGCAAAGGTTCATTGTTTCAGTTGACAACGAACACCCACGTGGACAACACTAATATATACAGGTATACCTGATAAGAAATGCATTTTATTAATCAGTTAAACATAGGTATAGTGAGATGGAGAGCATGGCAGATACAATTCTCTGGTATCTTTGAAATGAGGCACGTTGCATGCATTACTGGCGCTATCTGTATTCGCCAATCAAATTACAAACCTTTCAACAAATGATGGTCGAGATCAGCATTCTCTAGAGTAGGTTTGTTCCCTATCATAGTAATGGAGCGTCAACCGCCGCTTGTACACAATTAGAGTATGTTTAGGGACCGTAGAATATTCAATTAGAGTCATTCAACTGTCCAATAAGGCTAGGCGACTAACTACACCGGTTAGTCAAGACAAGACAAGACGAGATTAGTCAAGTTTAGTCACAATAATTTACATAGTTGCTTATGAAGCAGCACACACTGATGCAATGACTAATCGGCGTGTGTTGCTCCATAAACAACTATGTAAACTACTGTGACTAAACGTGACTAATCTCGTCTTGCCTTGTCTTGACTAACCGGTGTTCGTCTAGCCTTATTGTTTTGTGATCAACATTCTCAGTAGGATCCAATTCCCATAAAAAAAACAGGATAATAAACACATTATTACATGTATTATCTTTTTATAATAATTACTGTATGTGTATTTAGAAACCAAAACTAATGTTGACATGAACTACAGATACTGATAATACAAAATACTGTAATAAATTATTGTTGTTCCCACAGATTTATATTTCATCAATATTTCTATTTATCATTGAAACTAACATCTATCGTTGGAGATTGATAACATAAATGGAACAACTTACTAATAATATTATTCTGTATTATGAGAACTGATTTCATCATTCTTTAAACCACACCTTTCAACCCGCATTAATTGATCCACTTTTTAATCCTTCATTTAAGCCTATAAGCATACCGAGTGTTACATTTGTAAGGTGAAAATTAATTAATATATCAATGGTAATCCATTTATTTATAGTAAATCTAATTAGACACTACGATAAACACATTAGAATAACAGTTTTCCATCCAAAGTTAATTCAGGATTATTAGTCAAAACTTTCTACAGGCATTAGATCAATTAGGGTGCCCCTATATCTGTCAATTTGTTCTCTAAACTTGGGTCCACAGTTTATCAAAAGAATCGAGTTATATAGCACTCATGAGGGTTGAGTCTTTTTCGAAGCTTACTTAGTCCCACTAGATAAAGTGAAAAGCAGCCCCTCAAAACCATTACCTACTATCTCATATTGATGAGATATCCTCAAAAAGCATCCTGAAGTATCCTGAGAAAATGACTTCTTTTTAAGGAAGTCCAGTTGAAAGGCACATTAATAGTACCAACTGCTGACTATCTCAAAATACACATATCACATAAAAATAAACAATCATATCACATAGTTACTTATGAAACAGCACACACTGATGCAATGACTAATCGGTGTGTGTTGCTTCATAAGCAACTATGTGAAGTACTGTGACTAAACGTGACTAATCTCGTCTTGTCTTGTCTTGACTAACCGGTGTACGCCTAGCCTAAAACGAATCTGATTATACGTACCGCTGAAGGGATTTTCGGTCTAAGTCTAAAGACCCCAGAAACATTCTAAATCGAACCCATCATAAAAACTGTGTTTCAGCAACAGTAGAGTACAACGGTGTAATAAGTTTTCATCAATGATAATATTATACTCTGCATTAAACTTGAGAACGTAAAAAATACTCCGGCGTGCGCTTGCATTCACGCGTTCAATATCAGGTAGTTGTCAGCATCATTAACAGCATTTGTAACAACGGTTGCTGCTTAAACAATCATCATAGTCATCAACAACAACATCATCATCATCAACAGCATTGCCATTAACGTCATCAACACTATCATCATAATAGACAACAAGCGATGTACTGTAGTAGTCTAAATGCCAAGGACCCACTTCTATCTGCACTACTGACCGTCTATAAACCCCCCTCCCCCTCCTACATCATCAACTACTTCCCCCCTCAAACACTTTCAACTTGCCCCCTCACCACCAACCTCCCTGGACTCCCTGAGATAAGCATTCCACTGAACTATTAGCACATATTTTATGCAAGATTTTTCTCGCAGTTATTGCCGTTCTATTATTGTCGACTTCCTTGTATCGACTTATTAAATAAATCGATATAAAGCTAGTCGATAATCATATCGATAGATTGATAGATGAGAGTGCTTTACAAGAGCAACTACTAGCCTTGATAGAACAACTATAAGCGAGAAAGTAGTGTGTGTAATGATTGATTTGCAGTGTTTTTAATTATTTTGATTGCGAAAAAATGTAATAATTGCAAAATTTTAATTAAATGCATGAAAAGTGAGAGAGCAGATGAGAAAGAAAAGTCTCAGCTGTAGTCTGTGAAAATCTTGAAAGTATACTGATGGCAATGCTATATCGTGATATTTAGGAAAAAGAGAGAAATTGGAAAGGAAAAGAAAAAGAAAAGGGGAAAAAGAAGAAGAGGAAGAAGAAGAGAGGGAGGAGAAGAAGAAGGAGCAAGAGAAGGAAGAGAAAGAGAAGTAAGATAAGGAGGAGAAGAATAAGGAAGAGAAGGAGAAGAAGGAGGAGAAGGAGGGAGGAGGAGGAGGAGGAGGAAGGAAGAAGAAGAAGAAGAAGAAGAAGAAGAAGAAGAAGAAGAAGAAGAAGAAGAAGAAGAAAAAGAAGAAGAAGAAGAAGAAGAAGAAGAAGAAGCAGAAGAAGTAGAAGAAGAAGAAGAAGAAGCAGGAGAAGGAGGAGAAGTACAAGGAGATGATATGGTAAAGCGAAGAACGGAGATTCCTCGCTAAACTTTAGAGGAATGAATTTTCAAGAGGGAATGAAATTAATATTCAATTCAATTCATTTAAACAGACAAAAACACTATGAAAATAAGCTCACATTACAGCAGTACAATAATCAAAACAAATACAAAAACAATTGGCTACAGATTCAATTCTGAATCCATTAATTTCACTAGAAAGCTCGAAACTAGAACGGCCAAGCATGAAAAATGAGCTCTTTCCATCCAATTATGATGATGCTTATTTATTCTCCACAACGCAAACACGAATTCAAATGTGTTGTGTGTAGCCAATTTCAAAATCCATTAGTGCGTAATGCAAGAACAGGGTGGCAGCTGCTGTTATCAATGAGCCGTCTTCACAGTTCAGTCCAATTACCACATTCGTTTGGAGCATCCAGCATTCCTCTCAAATACATTATTATTTTGCCAAGAGATCCAGTCCAGTCCACAGTATGTTGAGTCCTTCGTGGTCCAGTCGGCTGCCCCCCAGCGCTACGAATGTTTTCAGAACGAATTTTCTCCACTCTTTGTCCGATTAATTATCAAACATTTTGTGCGCACCGACGACGATCTATCATTAAAAACACTCGCTTGAAATTAGACTCAGCAACTGGATTTCCAATTTTTTTTTCTGGTTTCAATTTAAAACAAACCGCGCGAGTTTGATTTGCATGATACCAATTCCGAAAAGATTGCGCATATTACGAGCGGCTGGAGTTCGAGAAAATGGAATAAATGTGAAAATGTATATTTAAATGCAAATTCGGGCCAACAGATAAGTGCAGCTGGTCTGGTGAGTGAGATGAGAGAAGTTCGGACGTTTCCGAGATCAGTGATTAATTTTGTTGTGTCACGCTCCATCTCAGAGTTTGTTATAAGCAATACATAACTAACATATCAAGATATTTAGCTCAGTGGTTATAAGATGCTGCGTATAAAAATACACATGGTGTTACAAATGTGGAGAGACGCCATTCGAGGGATTTGTTATCCCGAGTCTCATAGAGTAGAGAAGTAATGAAATAAATAGAAAAGTAAGTAGATTAAGTACAGAGTGGCGCAAAAAGAACGGATGGATTTGAGTAGGATAGTACCAGTGGAGTGGAGCTGTCTGTGACCGCATTTTGTAGGTTCAAGTCAGCGACCACATAATACAAATAGACGGAGCATTCTTGGACTTCAACATTACATGATGAAGTTTTGTGCGCCTAGACCTAGAGTAAGATGTGCGGTTTACATGAGTGTAGAGAGAGACAAGATTATGCCAGAGTGGCGCAAATAGAACAGATGGATTTGAGTAGGATAGTTAGTACCAGTGAAGCTGTCTGTGACCGCATTTTGTAGGTTCAAGTATCCAGTTTTAGTAACAATGGCGCAATTGACCTTGCAAAATCGCGTATTTGCTGTTGAACAATATTTCCAATAGCATAAATCTGCAATCGTCGTTCAACGGAGCTTTAGCAGAGAGTTTCAAGTCGAGCTTATTAGCATGTGATTCTTCTTCACTTGAAATTCAAGTTAACTGTCGTAAATATCGTTACATTGAAGATTTGAATACATGAATGAATTGTTGCTGTGTCAAAAGTTAAGGACCAATTTGAGGCTTTTAATTAGCATTAACGCATTAAGGGCGCCATCTTTCCTATGTAATTTTTAAAAAATACTCGAGTGTTTTGGAGTTTTTCATACAAATTCTCAAATTGGGTTATTTACTTAGTATTTTGGTGTGAGGAAGATAAATGTATGAGTAGAATAAACTCTCTTATAACACTTTCAAAAACATCCGTTCTTTATGCGCCACCCTAGTAATTAAGTAGATTGAGAAGATTGTAATAATTGAGAATAAGTAAACCTCAACCTTCAACAATGTGTTGGAGTAAATGTCGTGTCGTTGTCGTGTCGTTCCCGTGTCGTTATCGTGTCGCTGTCGTGTCGTTGACTGTGAAAACGACCAATCGGCTGCAGCCTGCAACAGATTAATCTGAGAAAAAACCGATGTAGCCTATAACAAAGCGACCAAACTACCTATTACACTTTTTACGACGCGATATTTGCAGAACGGCACCACAACTCATTATTTCCATCTAGTTTCCTATCCATAACAGTCCTTTCCATCGAGTCCTTCTGCGCATAAAACCGTGCGTCTACTGTTATTATTGAGGTGGCCTGCAGTTGAGAGGCGTAGATCTACCAGCGCTCGCTAACTTATAAATCGCTTTTCAACATAATTTTTTCCGCCAGATTAGAATCGTGGATGGATACGCTACCGAACAGACGGGCTTATTAATTTTCGGTTGTTGTTTACGGTATGCTTGTGTGATAGTAGTATGTGTGTGATGTTTGTTGGTGTGAATGTTTGTGTGAGATACTATGTTTCGGCGAGACACTGTCTCTCTCTCACTCACTCACCCAGTCACTCTTCCTACCAGTCTTTCTCATTTTTCTTTTCACAGTTTCTCTTTTTCGTTCTTGAAACATTCTGAGAACATAGAAGTATATACATAATATATGTTTATTTCATTAGGATATATTTCTATGGCTGTGAACGGTATGCTTGTATGGCAATTTTGGAGTGTGCGTTCTCTCACTCTTTCTCACTTACATAGTAGTGTCCCCGTATCAATAATGTTTATAATCCCAACCCTTTACTCCCATTTGTGTAATTAGCTGAAAATGAGACAAGAGTGGGAGTAAAAACAGGGAAAAGAGAAAGATAGAAGGAAGAGCAGAGACAAGGAGGTGATGAGAAAAACAGGAGAGAAAAACATAAATGAGAATGGAATGGAGGAGAAGGAGGAGAAGAAGAGGCAGAAGAAGAAGAAGAAGAAGAAGAAGAAGAAAAAGTAAGAGAAGAACGACAGTAATTGAAAAGGGGATAAATTGGAAGGGAATGAATAAGAAGGAGAAGAAGAGGAATAAGAAGAAAGTAACAGAAATTGGAAGGAGATGAAAGAAGAAGAATAAGAGGGAGGAGGAAGAGAGGAAGAAGATTACAGACAAAAATGAGAGAGGTAAGAAAAGGGATTGAAACAGGAGAAGAGAGAAGAGAAATGAAGTTGAGAGAAAGAAGAAAATAGAGAAGAGTAAAATTAAATAAGAGATTAAATTAAAAATAAGATCTGGAGAAAGAGAATAAAAAATATAGAATAAAAGCAAAATGGTAAAGGAATTTGAGGGTGAAGTGAGACAATTAAAAGAGCGAAGGAGGCGAAAAACATTGTCCGCAAACGACCTCACAGAATCAAGCGCCTGCGTAAAGCAATAGTTGCTCCAGAACCTTCAATAGAAAAAATAAATGAACAGTTGGAAGATAGTATCAGCAGCGTGGTGCCATTATAAAGCTTACACTTGTGCTGTTAATTCATAGCGGGCGGAATAGCGGACCTTGTACGAAATTTTAACGACTGCAGGGCTATTTAATACTGTGTCGATTATATAGGAGTTCAGCTTCAGCCATCCATGTGCCAGCAATAGAAATTCGGCGGCGGGCGGATACAACGGACGCCCTTGGCCGTTGAACGATATATATATATATATAGTATATAGTAGAGCGGCTGCTGCTAATGGGCCAGTGTGAAGCGGCCTTCTTGTCACGACCCGAGCAACACAACGGGTCGCGCTGATTTTTCAGAATAACGAGTAAGAAGTAGAAGGAGGAGAAGATGAAGAGGAAGAAGAAAAAGAAAAAAGAAGAAGAAAGAAGAAGAAGAAGAAGAAGAAGAAGAAGAAGAAGAAGAAGAAGGAGGAGACAAAGAAGAAAGAAGAAGAAGAAAATAAGAAGGAGAAGAAGAAGTAGAAGAATAACGGATATTGAGAGGAGGAATAAAGAACACAAGGCAGGGGAGAAGAATAGAATGGAGAAGGAGGGAAAGGAGAAAGAGGAAAAGAAGGAGGATGTAGAAAATGTGGAAAAATATAAGAAGGAAAGAAATAAGGAAAAGGAGCAGAAGGAGGAGGAGGAGGAAGAAGAAGGAGGAGGAGTAGGAGGAGAAGGAAGTGAAGGAGGAGAAGGAGGAGGAGGAGAAGGAGGAGAAGAAGAAGAGAAGGAGGAGAAGGAGGAGGAGGAGAAGGAGGAGAAGGAGGAGAAGGAGGAGAAGGAGGAAGGAGGAGGAGGAGAAGGAGGAGAAGGAGGAGAAGAAGGAGAAGGGGAGAAGGAGGAAGAAAGGAGGAGGAGGAGGAGGAGGAGGAGGAGAAGAAGAATTTCAGCTTCCACAACAGGAGGACAAGTTGGACTTGATAAGATAGAGAAATGTGAAAAGAAAGACAAAAATAAGAAGGATACAGAAGACATGGAAGTGGAAACCGATGAAAAGAAAGAGGAGAAAACTGAGGAGAAGATAATGATGAAAATATTTCAAATACGAGTATATTGTTTTGATTGTAACATGAAAGCCTAATCAATAGTCATTTATTTAATACCCAATGAAATACTGTACAGTATTGCTTAAAAGACTTGTTAAATGTGGAAAATTATAAGAATATGAAAATATTGTTAAAATTTGATCAAATTCGTACGCCGTCTTGACGTAATAAAATTAGAGTTCACATAATCCGGATAATCAATAACAGTATTATAGGAGGGGATGCAGGGTTACCTTCCATTACGCATTTTTGATTCCGCCTATACATTCAGTCGCCATCCTAGAGAGCTCTACTAACATTATTACAGCCTTTCTACCCTTGCAGGCACTTGCAGAAAAAACGGAAATGTCACCAGTCTCGAATCCGTATCGCTATTAACCTAATCGAGATTACAGCTGCTTCAAAGTTCAAGCGCAATGCTGTCATCAGCTGATCGCAACGGAAGCGAGCGATTGGCTGTCGCAATGACCCACATCGTCCAATGGCGGGCGTCGCTGATTGATTACTATTGAGATGGTGATTAGGTCTACTTGATGACGTAATATAACGGCTTCCTACTAATGCATTAGTCCTCACCTAATATGCCGGCAGCAGAATTGGAACTTGGCGCAACGCTCATATACTGAACTCGTAATCATTAGAGCATTGTGGAGGTCAGAGGAAATGCTACAAGACATTTTCGGTGGAGGATATAGATGGTTTTTGTTGTATAGTGTAGCTATTTTGTTGATGAAGGTACCTCGAAATGTGGAAGGCTCTATAGCCTCGGGATGTATATATTATTTTTATAATGAAGAAGAAGACGAAGAAGAAGAAGAAGAAGAAGAAGAAGAAGAAGAAGAAGAAGAAGAAAGAAGAAGAAGAAGAAGAAAGAGAAGAAGAAGAAAGAAGAGGAAAAAGAAGAAGAAAAGAAGAAGAAAAGGAAGAGAAGAAGAAGAAGAAGAAGAAAAGAAGAAGAAGAAGAATGTGGCTTCATTCGCTGTGTGCATGTAGGTGGTGGGGATAATGGAATCGACCCCTGCGCTCACGCGGAATTTTTGTGAACGAAAGCGGGTATTTTAACATGAGAAAGGATAGGGAATAAGCATTTACAATGCATTCAAAGTGTTATCGGATTCCTAATTGTATAAATACCGTTCACAATATTATTGTTGAATAAGTTGATGCTATCTTTTATCCACCATTTGTAGAGCTCTGACTATATAATATTTCTAGTGGCGAAGCGTGGTATACTTATTTGGATAGGAAATATACCCGGCGATGACCAAATAAGTATACCACGCTTCGCCACGGAATATTTCCTACCAAACAAGCCTGATGTTTGAATTAAGCACGGGAGGGCAACACTTATATGACTTTGATTCTTTGAAAATGCAAACGTTTGATAATAAACGTTTGATTTTTTCGACTATTGGAATTGGACTAATAACCAGAACAATCGTACAGTCACTTTTCTATTCACTCTTGATTTTACTTTACTACCTAAAGTGCGGTCACTATATTCTAAATGTAAATTATCAAGAAATTATCATCGTTTATTTTCATGTTACTTTATCAACGAAATTATTATTTTGATTGAAATAATATGATGTATAAATATGCTGTTATTCAAATATCCAATAGGCCTGGCTCCAAGGATTTCTACTTATTTTTCAAAATTTGGTACCACAATTCTGAATTTTTGAAGCTGAGTGGAATGAATGAAATGGAATAATTACACAGTAATACATTTAAGTTCCAAGTATTCATGATGAAAACTTAGAAGATTAGTGCATGGCTTTAGTCTGTACTTCATAATTTACGACCGAGAAGATCAAGACGTTACTTTTCCTATTAGAAAGATTACATTGGTCACAAGATCGTGAGTTATGTATTAGGATAGTCCACCTATTTGAAAAGATGATTTTTCACGTTCCATAATTGACCCTATCCAAACGCTAATGGAGAAATAATTCAGTCTTCAGACTCACTACTTCATTAAAACTTGCCACTATTCAGTCTCTGCAGTTCAAATTCAGTCTTATTAGGAACCAATCATCTGAGGATACTGTATGCTAGTGCATTGTCTTATTACAATTACTTTGTAGTTTTATTAAGGTCGACTCAATGAGAATAATAGCAATTGAGAAAGGAGTCGTTATACAAGGGTTTCGTTACAGCCGATGAATTGTAGATATTGTGAATCATTATTGCATGATTATGGAATTGAGACAATCTTCTTCTTCTTTTTCTCATCCATTCTTTCTTTTTCTTATTTTTTGTTCTACAAATATATAATGGTTGAATTTATCATGGTAAAAATGATACATAAGAGAGATTTTCACCTCGATTCTTTGTTACGTTGTATTCTCTCATGGAATTTCTCCTACTGGAAATGAAAATTTTAGTCATGAAATATTTAATGATATGATTCATTATAATGAGATGTACAAAGAGTGAAAAGCGTGTATGAAAGGAAAAATTCAAAAATTTGTGCTCTTAAAAATATAAAGCTGATATATCATTGTACTATCAGGATATTATATTATGAATGATTCTAAAATTCAAACCAATGCTACCTCATCAATCTTCGAATAAGATTTTACCAGTCATTTATCTTCAAACATTCATTATACTATATTGTATGAGCATTTTGTAATAGGCCTACCTCACCATAGGCTACAAACTTTTAAACGAAAAAACTCTCCCGATCTTTGAAAATATAATACATAGTGGCCCATATAAAACCGGCCCGTGAGGTATTTTCCCTTATATCACCTAGGCCGGATTCATATGGGCCACTCTGTATAAGGAATGCAAAAACTCTTAAAAACAATAATGTTCCATTTCTTCGGATTTATTCTCAATTATCTAAATTTGCTGTATTGAAATCTCCTACCTTCAACTTAAACTTCAACTTTAATTTCAACTTCAACCTATACTCTATTCACCAAAACAAGTCAGTGAATTGGTAATTTGAGTGTACTATTGAAATAAATATTTCACATTATAATATACTATTTCATTTATTATCTGTTCTTTCCCATTGGATAAGAATGAGTGTAGAACACTTCTGACATCTAGACGGCGGAATAATGAAGTTGTAACTTGAATGACCCAGTAACTGCTGCCATCTTACGACAGAATTCAGAACTAGCAGAGTCATTCATTGCTGGCCTATCACGAGATGGTAGGCGGAGTTTGGAGGCTACATGATTTACAAATTAGGCTTCGATTTATAAAAGGATTTTAGACACAGTTCAAGCATTGTTCAAGTATTTTCATTGCTGAATAAATTTGCCTCAGGCCTGTATTCTCTATCCAGGTCAGACTAATGCAATGCATTCTAATCAGACTTTGCATTCGGTTGACGCTAATCATTTTGTCAAAAAGTGGTTCACTTCAGTGAAAGTGATATAACAATTATTAGCATGCTAATGAATATTCAGTACAGTTTTACAAACTGCCTTCTCTCAAGTCCAGACATTGAGCTACCAATTAAACATTCCACATCTTCAACAAGGTATCATTCTTTTTTTTATCCAATTAATCTGATAATTTATTATATCCGGGCAATAAATTTTGTGTGTATTAATTTTTATTACTGTATTATTATCATTGAAAGTCTCGGCTCAGTGTGTAATTTGCAGGGAGAAAATTCTTCGAATTAATTGATAGCTCGTATTATGATTGACAATAACCGTTGGTGTCTCATATTTATGCAAATTTATGCAAAAGCTCGGTGGTCTCAGCAATTTCTTCAAAGCTATTTTGCGTAATTGGATCAAATGGCACTTGCGTTCACGTATCAATACTGTTCGATCCTTTTCATGATCGAAATGACTTCATAATAATAAGTAGGTACTATACTTTATGATACTTGAAAAACTTTACAATAATGAGTACGTGACTATTATACTCTTTAAATCCTTAGGATACTTATGACTTTAATAAAGAATACAAAACTGATGAAAGATATTATCACTTATAATGAATATGAGGATAATTATGATGTGGATTGCTGTATGCAATATGAATTTCATGAATGCTTGTTGTAAAGTCTAAGTAAAACGTACTTACAATTTACTTAGAATTTACAACAATTTATTGAAGTACTTACTTCAATTTCATAGCATTTATAATAGAGTCCTGAATTTGTCATATAATTCAATCGAATAACGATCAATAAAAGATCGAATCTTGTAATCAACTTGTAATCTTGAATAACATGTATGTAATTAATAACGATCAAATTATTAACGGGCTATTATGTAGTCTACTTTTTAATTCAATTCCATAAAAAATTGAATGTGGCAAGGTTTATAGTTGTGAATTACTCAAGTTCTTTTCATGCTATTGTATTTACTTTGAGTTTTTTTTATGAATTCTCAATTGAATAAAGGATGAGCTTGTATGAAGTATGAGTCTATTGTGTGCAATAACGAATTGTGTAAATGGAGAGTTCAATAGAAAATCAAATAAATTATTTCTTGACTACGAAAAACTTAATAAAATTGTTTTTCTTCAATTTGGCCTGTATTATTTGTCACTTGCTTTGACCCACTGACAAACTTTTTTGAGATTGTGTTATTGCCATTCGACGTTTGTCAGGAACTTGAAACTAATAATAATAGAGAAACGAAAATAAAAATGAAAACTATATAAATTGTTCTGAAAACTTGTTGCAGCAAATACTGACAACAGAACTAAAACTGTTGAAACTTATGGGTAAGTATAGCCATTATTATACTACTATTATACTCACTTCAAGTATTAACTCACTACTCACACCTATGTGACTATTTCAACTGGAATTATAAATATTCAATGTTCAAACCCCATTCAAATTAGTATTGTAGGTGTAGCTTCCTCTTCAACATTGCTTGTTATTTCATTATTGTTTTTGACATAAAAATTGAATAGCCTACAGATTTTGAATTTGGTATGTAGGTTTTGCTCTGCTATATTTGTTACAATACTTAAAATTGAAATTTATTATACAATAAAACACGAAACTATCAACAGGTATAACCAGTTGCGCTAAGTAGTGATGAACCCGGAAGAATGCCTCCTGCGCTGATACAATAGGTAACCTACAATAGAAAATAGCCGTGAAAACTGCGTTTGCCCGGTTAGAAAGTGAAAATCTGAGGATGAACGAACGGTTTTGATGGGCGACAAGAGAAAAATACTGTGGAAAGAAGAAAAAGAACAAGAGGAGGAAGAAGAAAAAGAAGAAGAGCGAGAAGAAGAAGAAGAAAAAGCAAGAAGAAGAAAAAGCAAGAATAAGATGAAGATAAAGTAGAGGAAGTGCAGAAGATTTCCACTGAAAATCGCATCATAATGACTCGACAGTCCAGTGTTATTGTTGTTGACTTGTGCACAAAAACAAAGATTGAGAAACTCTTGTTTTCGATGGTACCTGGGAGAATAGGAAGAGAATTTATTGAAAAGTGATTATGGTAAGTGGACTTAGTAAGTAACTTAGTATGGCAAGTAACTTAGAAAACGGTGATATTACGAAAATTTCACATGAATAACTTTTTTTAGTAAATTTAATTACAAATCTATTGAGAACTTATTTCTTAGGATTGGACCAATATTGACTGAGATATGGCAGCTTTAGTGATAGGTGACCTTTGTGATTTTTGTAGCTTTGTCTACATGTCATAAATGTTGGTGCAAAGTTACAATTCCATATGTTTCACCATTATCGAGAGAAAAAATAATACGACTTATTAATAATAATAACACTTAGTGAAAAAAACAAAATGGCAGCTGTGTGAGTAACTAAGGACTTCCGTACAATTTAAATATGATAATTAGATATGGTTTCTAATCATGAACAATGCCCTAGAGTATTGGTAGGGAGTTCGGAAACACCCTGAATACCTCTATTAGAGGTATAAGACCTATTTATTGTAGTAGCCCAATGTGGAATATTCAGTGTGTAGACATGCCTATATTGAAAATTGACTACCATTACTCTTGGTAGCTGGGAGCATCATTGAATCTTTGAATCTCATCTCGAACTTATCGAAATTCATATCGATAACAACGTGGAAAGTGTGAAGCATTGGAGAAGTCATGATCACGGACATTGCCGAAACAGGGTGTGGTCGATCGATAGTCAGTCGATAGTGTGCAAGTCGATGTATCGAACGACGGTGGCGAGAGATTGCGATTTCATGCGTTTTGCATAACAACCGGCGTGACATCCATTTTCAACGCGGCGTACCGTACACGTTTAGTCTGGATTTTTTTCAAAGGTACGCCATCTTGATTGTAGTTTTGATAGTCTAGTAGTAGCTAGCGATTGTGGTTCAGATAGCTTTAACACCAGTGTGAAAAAAGGCACAAATGGAAATGTTCATGGCTTCATTGTCAGGTGGCGAAGCGTGGTATACATATTTGGTCATCGCCGGGTATATTTCCTATAGGAAATATACTCGGCGATGCCCAAATAAGTATACTACGCTTCGCCACGGAGATATACCTATTATAATCGTTTTTCTACTTCTTTTCCCACATTTTCTTCCTAACTTCTCCTTTTCACATCAACTTTAATCATCTCTGATTCTTGTTACAGTTCTTCCAGTCCTTCTCTTTCCTTTCTTATTGGTCGATCATCCTTCTATTCCTTTTAATTATTGTTCTTCACGTTCCTGTTCTCTCTCATTCTTCATTATTTCTTTTGCTTCCTCTGGCTTTCTCGAAATTCGTGTATGAAACTCAGTGCTGAACTACCATGGAATGGAATTTCATTGAGAATGTGATCGTGTAAACTCAATCTGAATAGTATTCAATCAATAATCAAGGTTTTCTCAATTCACCACTCTTGATTGAATAATTGGATGAAAATTGAACAATGTTTTTAAATAATACAAATCTATTCAATAACTGCATGAAGAACTGTATAGCAGGATTAATTTAACTAGTCAGAAAACAGCTGTTTTGGAAATCAGTAAACAGTGATTTTATGCAACTTTGACACAATAATCCAAAGGCTTAAAAGTCTTAAAGACCTTTTTAAAAAAGACCTTTCAAAGAATACCTTTTTAAAAGACCTTTTCAATAATCTGCGAGATTCAGCAATTAGTAGGTTAAGTATTGTGATATTACTCGTCGAAACTGCTGTTTTCTGACTAGTTAAATTAATCCTGCTATAGAAGAACGCACTTTCGCATAGAGAAAAACTTATGGAGATGAAAAGAGTACTCTCTTCTTTACAAGAGTAGGCCTACAGCTACAGTGATTAGCACAAGCTAACTCGGATCTCTCGGATAATATTCTATCTACCAAGGATTGATTTAAATTTTTTGTAATAATGGCACTCTCTATCAAAAACGTTGATAGTTCATAGAATTATGTCAATATAATAAATGTACGATCTTGATGCTTTCTATGTATTTTATGGCATCTTCCGATGACTAAGAAATTCATTTTTAAGAAGTTCATATACTTTTAACATGAATATTTTGCAACAAAACTTGTTGATAGGACAAGACATTGTAAGGCTCGAAAATAACGATAGAATTTTCAAGTTATAAACTTGTATTTTAGCCTATATTATTATGTTATATGACTTCCAACAAGCAAGCAGGCGTCTGTTAATTATAACATCCTTCAATTAAGTGGTATCCGAAGTTCTTAATTTTGCCTATTACGGTCTTATATTTTTTCCGGGTTTTTTACTTATTTCTGTCTTCACTGAGTATATCTTGTTGAGGAGGAGTTTCGGATGTCAAAGAGAGAGAGAGAGTGAGAGAGAGTTGCACACACATTCCAGACTAATGGCCTAGCTGGCAACACTCTCAGCGCTCGCCCTATTTGCATAATTCGTTAATTCTAAGATAAGGAAAGAATTAGTCCTGATGACTTGCACGTCTAAACCAGCGACGAGCAGTTTCCAAATTGATGGGTTATAATATTCATCTTTAGCTTCTGTCACTTACAGCTTCTCTCATATCAGTCCACTTTTCCAATCTGACCGTTTTTCGTCTTTGGATCTATTCCTCTTCACTCTCTCTTTCTTCTTCACATCTATCTTCTTTCTTCAACGCATCTCTCATTATTCTCTTTTGGCTTCTCACATCTTTCCACTTTCTCGATCCGTCCACTGTTCCTTGCCTCTCTTCCTCTCACTACCTCTTTTTTTCTCTCTGTTTATTCCATCCATCTTTTACTCATCTTTCTTCTCTCATTATCCACTTTTCTGCGCCTTATATCTGCTCAACTAACTGGACGTAATTAAATACATTATTTATAAATTCATTCCTTTGAAACTCATTCACGGCTGAATGTCTTTGGAAGAATGCTCTGCTTGAGCAAGCAAACTGATAACGATAACTCGAATTTAGGTTGAAAAAGTTGATATTTCAATCATTTTTGGAGAGAAAATATTATTATATACGTGAAATTGTTTTTGCCAACATTAAATCAACATATTATGATATTTTTATATTTCAAGAGTTCTGATATGAGATGATTCTAACACGTCAACATTTAATATTTTTAAAATACATAATTTTGAATATTATAAAGTTCTGAATCTAATTCAACAAATTGCCCGTCTTGAAGCTTGAGCCTAATTTCAAAAAGAGGGTCAAATATGTCCTGTGAGAGCCCCTACGCTCAGAACATTAAACAGTTAAAGTGATTTCATCAGCTATAGTAGCTAAGAACCTCTTCAACATACATTTCACGATCCTCGAGCTTCATCTGATTGGGAGGAATTTTGGTATATATGCAGCTTCCAGTTTTTTCGCTGTTTTCTAGTTCTACATCGGTCTATTCCAGTAAAAAAGAAGAAAGAGTAGAAGAAGAAGATGGAAATTATTGATTGAAGATGAAGTTTATTGAAGAAGAAGAAGTCTAAGAAGAAGAAGAAGAAGAATACAAAAATTTAAATAAGAAAGAGTTGAAGAAGAAGAAGAAGGAGGAGAGAGAGAGGAGAACAAAAGAAGAAGAAGAGAAGAAAAAAGAAGAAGAAGGAAGGAGAAGGAGAAGGAGAAGAAGAAGGAGGAGGAAAAGAAGAAGAAAGAAGAAGAAGAAGAAGAAGAAGAAGAAGAAGAAGAAGAAGAAGAAGAAGAAAGAAGAAGAGAAGAAGGAGAAGAAGGAGAAGAGGAGGAAGAAAAGAAGAAGAAGGAAAGGAGAAAAGAAGAAGAGAAGAAGAAGAAGAGAAGAGAGAAGATGGAGAGGAAGAAGAATAAGAAGGAGGAGGAGAAGGAGGAGAATAGTTGGAACGAAGAAGAGGTGTCAAAAGTAGTCGCTTGATTAGTGGAACATGGCCAGTAGTGGCCAGAGTAGGGAGTCGAAGTTGCCAGCACGAGCAGCTCTCATCTAAAACATTCAACAACATGGCTTGATTTGTTCCATCTTTCAATATGTCAACTGCTGGCTGGATCTAGGCTGGATTTCGATGTTGTTTGCAGTTCGCGCGCCTCTTTTAATTTGTAGCTCTCTGCCCTGCTCTGCTCAGTTCCACTTCATTATGTAAACAAGTTCGATTAGAAGAAATACGGAATGCTAGTGAAACAGTTTACCAATCAGCAAAGTGAGCCTGCTGCTTACTTTATTCTTCTTCTTTTTATTCTTCTTCTTTTTATTTTTCTTCTTCTTCTTCTTCTTCTTCTTCTTCTTTCTTATTCTTTCTTTCTTCTTCTTCTTCTTCTTCTTCTTCTTCTTCTTCTTCTTCTTCTTCTTCTTCTTCTTCTTCTTCTTCTTCTTCTTCTCCTTCTTCTTCTTCTTCTTCTTCTTCTTCTCCTCCCTTCTTCTCCTACATCTCCTTTTCTTCTTCTTCTTCTTCTTTCTTGTTGTTAGTAAAGTTGATAACGAACAAGTATATAATCTTGTTGTTAGAGAAAGGAGATAACGTAAAAGTATAAAGTATATAGAATAGTAAAACTAGCCAGAGATTTGGAAAGGCTATTCTTCTTAATACCTTAGCTGAACCTGTGTTCAAGGTTTGAACATTCTTAGTTCAGTCGTTGTTGAAAAATCTGCAAAAACGCATTGAAAACTCAAGGAAAACTGGAAAAACGCCTATTACTGGCGTAATTCCGGGAGAATCTCAAACATGTCTTGACAGATTATTATTTCTCTGTACCAAATTTCAACATTTTCTGCTGATATTAGTTCTCGAAAAAGCTGAGAAAACGCACAAAATCGCTAGAAAAACGCGGTTATTTATCTTTGGGATGTTTTCAAGTATATTATACTTGCTACGCCTATACGGAAGTTACAATCTATTCGAATATCATAACAAAGAGATTATCAAAAGAATATTAGATGAATGGCATAGTTCCACTTGGGGATAGATCTACAATCTATACAAAACTGGATGTGTATTAGTTCAACCCCATCCCACTTCCGCACGCAAGCTCTCAGACTATCCACCCACGCACTGAAAAGTACACACACATCTGGATATAATGGAGCCTCGACTTTATTGGCGGACGGGGCCTGTCTATACCTGCTACATGTTTCTCCAAAACTTATTAACATGTTCGAATAACAATCTGGCCATGTTTATGGCACTATTCACTTCCATAATATCCATTGGCTCGAATCTATGTTTCGAGTGAGCCTTTTGATTTTCAACCGACGTCACTCTCACTCACACCATCTCTCTCACTCCCTCTCTCAATCTATTTCCCTGGTCAATCTATCTTTCTCTCTCTCTCACTCAAACTCTTACCCTCTCTCTCTAGTTATCTATCTATCTCTCACTCTATTTTCCTCTTTTTTTCTCTAGTTTTCTATTTTTCTATCTCTCTATCCGACTCACTGTTTCTCTCACTATCACTCTCTCGCTCACATTCTCATTGTCTAGCGCCGCGTACTTTATGGCGATATTGGATCCCTGGGTCACTTGTGGGAACTCGCTTATTAAACCACTTATCGAAGTTTAAAGGAGAGAATATTGAACAAAAAAATATGAGGAATCAGATGCTCTTCCCCTCTCTCGCGAATTTTGCGTTTGAAATTTCAATATTTTTTGGCCGTATGGGGATATAACGGTCGTCAAGAGAGAAATTTATGGGGATATGAGAGAAGGAATTATGAGGATATAAGAGAATGGATTTATGGGGATATGAGAGAAGGGAATTATGGAGATATGAGAGAGGGAATTATGGGGATATGAGAGAAGGGAATTATGGGGATATGAGAGAAGGGAATTATGGGGATATGAGAGAAGGAATTATGGGGATATGAGAGAAGGGAATTATGGGGATATTAGAGAAGGAATTATGAGGCTATGAAAGAAGGAATTATGAGGATATTAGAGGGAATTAAGGGATATGAGAGATGAATTATGGTGATATGGGAGAGGGATATTTTACTCTAACATATTTGAATTTTTGTGACTTTTCCAGTGTCTGTAGCAACTGGAGAGGAGTTTCAGAGAATTGAAGCTCATAAAACCTATTTGAGGAATGCTATGCAACAGAAAATACTCACAAAACTGATTATCATCTCAATTGAACACGAAAGGGTTTCAATGATTTCTTTTGATAGCATAATTCAGAAATTTGCGGCAAAAAAGTTTAGATTAGATTATTCTTTATTTGTAAATAATATCCTTGAAATCAACACTAACTAATCATAGATATTGTGTACCACAAACTGAAAATTATAAGAAAGTTGAGACCTTGAATGAGGTGTAAAAATATTAGAGGGATAGTGATTATGATTTATTAAAAATTGACGAAATTATAATTTATAATTATAATTATTGATTAAAAATTATTAGACTGTGGATGAATTATTAAAATGACAAAAATTATGTTTACAATTGACAGGATTAATTTACAGTGGTAAAGGTTACGAATTTTATTGGGAGGAATTATTAGATGTGGCAGTCCAACTGATATGAATGCATGAATTATTGCATAGAATCGTATATTACATAGCTTTTTTGGATTTTTGTTTCTCTAATAATAATATTATGATGTTTATTACTAAGATTTTATTTTATTCAAGCTATTTGTTTTATGATCAATGAAACAGGACAAGGGATATTTTGAAATCAGATAATTTTTCACTCTATCTTACCTAATTTTCAATATTTATTTTAGTATTTATTTTGTATGTAAATATTTAATTTTGTAAAATGTTCTTTTTGGCAAATATTAATATTGATGTACAGTTTATAGGAATTATAGCTGTTTATAATTTATAGTTTATATAATATATATGTACTGGGAAGTATGCTCATAGGATACGTAAATCTACGAAGTCAACCTACCTGAGATTAATAATGATAGATATCGTTTGGAATTGGGCTCTCCTTCTGCTAGGAAACTGGCTTCTTTTGTAGGCTTCTATGATCTGGCTCTCTGTAACTCAGTTCTTAATTGTAATGATCGTATTCTGGGCCTAGTATTTTCTAATGTTGATATCAGGGTTGAGCAAAGTGATTGTTCCCTGGTTCCTGAGGACGCTCATTATCCTTCTCTTGTTGTCACAGTACAGGTATGGTCCACTGATAATTCTCAGTTGAATTGCATTGAACTGTTTGACTTTAGGAGGGCTGACTATCTCCTGCTTTATTATCAGTTGAGAGCCTATCGCTGGGGGCTTATGGATAATTTAAGTGAAGTAAATGAGGCTGTGGATTTATTTTATACCTTCATTTATACCTTTGACAATTGTATTCCAAAGAGGATGGTCAGGCCTGGGGGTACTAAGTATCAACCTTGGTTCAATGCTGAAATAATTCGGCTGTTGAAGAGGATGGACAGATGCGCTATGAAGCAGCACTTCTCTCTATATCACAATGAGCAATTCAAAAGATTGCGAAGTCAGGTTAAGCAATTTATTGCTCATGAATATCATAATTATTTAGATAGGGTTGAGACTAATATTAAGAGCGATGCTAAGAGCTTCTGGGGATTTGTCAATGCAAGAAGAGCTAACAGTTCTACACAGGAGGGTATGCATTGGGGTGATCAGATCTTTGGACTTCATGATTTGCCTAATGGTTTTGCTCAGTATTTTTCTTCAGTATTTTCTGATGAGTCGCAGTTGGATGTTGACAATGAGGTGAACCTAGACAGTAGACTGAATGTACCTTCTCTCTCAATCAGTTTTGTTGATTTGAGAGCCATAATTGCAGCAATAGGTGATTTGAGACTTTGTACTGGTTGTGGACCAGATAATATTTCTTCATGTAAGGGTTGTGCTGAAATTTTGGGTCTCTCCGCGAAGATCATTTTTGATCTGTCCTTGAGATCCTCGGTATTCCCCTCCAGATGGAAAATTGGCAGGGTTACTCCTATATTCAAATCTGGTAGGAGAAATGACATATCCAACCTCCGCCCAATATGGGACTAACTCAATTGTCACCTTTTAGTAGTAGTAATATTCGACCTTTTGTATCATAATTATATTAGAATTGTGTTATCCTCCTTCAGTTAACTCCTAGCCTTCCACCTCCGGGATAGGGTTATCATACGTCAGGATTCTGATGCTACGTTAGATAAATATTTAACAACTATATTTGAAAACTATGATCGATACAACCAAAATACTCCATGCAGATTTTTCAAACAAGTGTAAAATCTATTGAAATCTTGTGGAATCTTTAATGAGACTTAATAAGTCTTCAAAAGTATTTTCAAATTGCTTTGAATTCTTCAAAATTAGAGATAAAGATAAGTAATGTTTTTTAAATATTGTACAAGATTTGAGGCTTATAAAAATAAAACTTACCTGTTTTCTTACCATCCAGTTTCAATTCAACTAGATAGCTGTAGGCTACCATATTTGTTTTGTAAAATACAAATTGTTTACTCGCGCTTTGCGGCGCTCGCAGGTGATTACACCCTCCGCACCCCGTTGGGTCCGTACAATGGTTAGAAAATGGTAAATTTGAAAATGTTGCATAAGCCTATGAGTTAGTGCTGTTTGTGCTGTAGTGCTGTTTAAAAATAATTGGAATAGCTGTTGAGCTTTGCTCCTACAGGCTTAACAACAGGTATCACATGGAAGACTTGGAAGCTGTGATTATTGTTTGAAAATTTTCAATTTGTCTATAAATTATTTAAATTCGACAAATGCAGAAAATTTAATGAGATATGTGGCATAATGAGAATAATGAGAATGATTTGTGGCATTTGTTTGTATTCAAAATCGGATGAACCTACTATCAAGTTGGATAGTTGAGAGTACAGCAATGGCTAGCATTATTAGGGCCGGTTTCTCCAACGTCGATTGAACCACTTTTCAGTTTGAACTTGGGGCCTTACCACTCACAAAACACGTTTTTGTCAGAAAGTTTGATGTCCGAACAGCTGCCCATTTGAGGCTACCATTAATCATATGATAATTGTATGGTGTATGATTATATATTCTTTTAGATAAATAATTATTTATTTTCCAATAAAACCTATAACTATTACGACTATATTTGGTGTATCCAACATTAAAAGTGTGACGCTTGCTTTACCAGGGCTGCGCCCCTGGGTTCCAACTAGTGAGTCACAAGTGACCCACAGGCTCCTTCGCTCGCCCATTTTAAGATTTTACCATGTTTTACAGGCTTTTGATCATTGAATTTTCCTAATTTCAAGCCTTTTTGAACATTGTTTCCCTCTAGTGACTTAGGGGTGCTATATAATATACCGTACCCAGAAAACAGTTCTTGGCTTTCTTTTGCATCTTCATAACGAGTAAATCACTGCTCACCTCATCCCTTCAGAAAAGTCGAAATTTGCATCAAACAATAAAGTTTATTTTACACTGTGCCCTAGACTTTCATGAAAAATAGATTTTCAACCCTAACTCTTTTCGCGTGATTTTAAAGAATTAAATCAAACAGTGTTCAACACAGTTTTGGAGCCGTATCCGATGCAAAAATTCATTTTCGAAAATATCAATATTTTGATTTACCCCCTATCAAACCCCCTCTAGATTCCGCCATTTTGAACCGAGAAACGTGATTTTTCATAATCTGATTCAAATGTAGTTAAATTTCACCTAAAAGTGATAAAGTACAAAAACTTTCAAAAAATTTTTAATCAATAATTTATATAGAAGAGGCCTTTTTCCAATATGGCGGCTCAAATTTTCATCCGAAAACGTTTCCACATACCATCTTAATCAGCTTTCGAAGCTCTATACAATGGAAAAAAGAATTTTCCAAAAATTCGAATATTTAAAAAGTCGAGAATTTTCACCCCTAGACGCACTTACCCTAATCACCCGAAAAAGTTCAAGTCTCAAAAAACGTCATCTACTCACTTTCTTTTACCATTTCCGGTCGAGAAAACCGAAATTTTCCTTTAGACTCAGATTCTCAATAATTGACCACTATTTCGCGCACCACTCTGTATCTATTCAAAATAGAGAAGAGTTCAAAAAACGAAAAAAATCTCCTTGAAAAACTGAATCGATTGGCATTTGAAATTTTTCAAATATCGCAAAGAATAGAAAGTTCATTTTTTACCTTCCCCCCTGTACCTGAAAATCGCCCAAAAATAAAAAAAACAACAATGCAAACCTGTAAAGAATCCCTTCCTCTTCAATTTTAAGCAATAAAATAAAATTTAATATTTCACAAAAAATAAGGGGGGTTTTTCGCGGTTTAAAAAAGGGGAGTCTTTTCGAAACGTCAGATTTTTCCTGACGGTTTCAGCCAAAATCGAATCAATCCCACGAAACCCCGTTATCAAAATCTTCAATATCGGTCTCTAGGTCTTCAAAGTTATAAAGCATATTAGACAGACACGGGCACTGGACCTGGACGCTAGGAGTTATGAGATTGTCAACTTGGCAACAGCGAGGGGCTGTTGCCAGTTCGGAGTCTCACAAGTGACGATTGACACACAATTATTCTCTCTGGAATTCAAATGAGCCAATCACAGCTCATCTCCCCATATGGACCATTTTCTTCTCTCTTTTTGAAGAGATAAAACTGCTTTCAGCGCAGCCCTGGCGGTTTATACCCAACTTGGCAAATCGTCTGAAAAACACTTATGAGGATATTTTTCGATTTCGATAAAATGAGTTTATTATACTCCAGAAGCAAATATTAACGATTCCAGCTATAAAAACGGCTACGTCCATATGAGGACATCCCCATAGGGACATATAGCCCCACAAGTGCTTCTGAGGCGAGTGCATATCCCCATATGACACGGGGCGCTAGACCTCTCTCTCTCTCTCTCTCTCTCTCTCTCTCGATCTCTTTCTCTGTCTTCTCTTACACAGTGTCGATTATTGTCAATAGATTACGTTATTCTTTGATACGTTATATTCACACCATCATTGATCGCGGGGCTATACAACTTAGAAACGCATTTTCAGTATTTATTTTCATGTTGATTTCGGACTGCGCAGACATATTCGAGGAATTGGAACGTCTTCTCTATTTGGTTAGGATTAAGAAAGCTGTCGGCACGCAGATAGACGGAGATAAAGAAGGAGGAGAAGAAGAAGAAGAAGAAGAAGAAGAAGAAGAAGAAGAAGAAGAAGAAGAAGAAGAAGAAGAAGAAGAAGAAGAAGAAGAAGAAGAAGAAGAAGAAGAAGAAGAAGAAGAAGAAGAAGAAGAAGAAGAAGAAGAAGAAGAATTGAAGAGAGAAATGTATAAATGATGATGCCTATGATTTCAGCGCAACATGCGTTTCAAAACCGATCAAGCCGCTCTAAGCCGCGCTAAGCTCAACTTTGGCCAAGTTGTAATCGATGTTCTGGCCGCACCAAATTGATCGTAACTTTTCAACTCGGCTGTTTGAAATCTAGTTAATGTTTATATAATTCTGGTTACATCCAACTCTCTTCGTTATTAATGTTTCCGGTCGAAATAATATGCATCGTTTGCATAAATAAATAATAATCATAGTCCAGAACACCTCATGTTGAATGCTATTCGATGAGGACGTCAGAAATGTGCATATAGCATAGGAGTGGCTTCAATGAAAATTATTTGAAGTACGAAGTGGAATGATTTGGAGTATTTTGAGGGTTCATTGAATACGTCCTGATTCTGTTGTGATCCTGCATTTGAGAATCTGAGGTAATTGATAATACTGAATTTAAGTGGAAAAATTTGAACGAACATGATTATGACTCCACCATCCAGTTGCAAGGAAATCCAATTGGATTCAACCACTCTGTGTTAACATCATTGAATTGCTGCAAGTTTCCCAGTTTTGATTTCGTGCAATCACATATGCCGACCTTATCCAATAGGCGTCCTTCTGTCTTCAAACTCCAACAGATCTCTTCCAATTCTCTATTAATTAAGTCAGATTAATACTATCAGATTAAGTCTTGAATCGTATTGAAACGTCTTAAATCGTCTAGAAACAGCTGTTTCTTGGATGGCAATTAGATTGTGAATACACTGCTTCAGGGGCGCCATTTTGGGGGGCAGGGGGGCCTAGGCCCCCCAAAGATCGGATAAATAGTTTGAAATTGCAGGCCTATCAATAATAATATTGTATTAAGAATTTAGAAAGACAAAATAAAGCTAGAAATTACATTTTTTAACGTAATTTTTCAAAAAAAAAAATCCGGATCCCCTTTCTATGGGGAATATTCCATACCTCTCCTTTCCCCTGGTGTTTGCCCCCCCCCCTCAACAGTTTGGTGAAATGGCGCTCCTGCACTGCTCAATCTTGTGAAATTCTTAACTGGATCACTTCTAACAGGAGATATTTCAACATTTTTTCCTTTTCACCACAAGTACCGATCTTAGTACAGTCAGTTATCAGCAATTAATCGATCTCTTGCACCCCTGACCGGAAAATAATCGTTCTACCCACAAATAAGTAACGGCTCCATTGAAGCGATCAATTTGCTTCACATATAACATGTTTAACGTTTGGGATTCGTGCAAATGGCTACCGTAGGTGGATGGATGCACCTACTTTTGAGAAAGATCGAAGGTCACTGATAATAAATCATTGGCACATGGTCTACGAAGCACGTTGCTATATGCTTAAGGTGTTATTGAAGATGAAGCCGGTGTAATAAATTACAAAATAACACCTTCATCAAGCTAATCTCATCTTCAAGACATTCAAGTAGAATGGGGAACCTGAATATTGCAAAGCAAAGTGGTAGGTGTTCGATTTGAACTGAATATGATGTGAAACAAAACTAGAAGTAAAGGTCAGGGAATAAGACGAATGAAGAAAAAAAAGGGGGAAAGGAGAAGGAGAATAAGAAAAGGAGGAGGATGAAGAAGAAAAGAAGGAGAAAGAGGAGGATGATGATGATGATGATGATGATGATGATGATGATGATGATGATGATGATGATGATGATGATGATGATGATGAGGAGGAGGAGGAGGAGGAGGAGGAGGAGGAGAAGGAGAAGGAGAAGGAGAGGATTTATAGTAGCTGGTACACTCTTTTATGATTACTTACATTCTTACACGTGTTGCAGATCATATTGAGATTGATTGGAAAAAATAGAAATTGCCAACTTTTCAACATAACAAGAACAACAACTTCAGATCAAGCTTGTCCAACCTTTTTCTATTCATTTAATTTGGCGGATGGCGAATAAATTTCATTTTACATTTTGAATTTTTTCACATGAATACTGAATATAACATATACAGTAATATATTTAAAAAAAGAAATCAACAGTACCCGTTACCATAGAGATTTTAAATGAAAGTTATTCGCTATCCGCCAAATTAGTTAATTAATTATGAGGGCGATAAGCGCCGGTCTGGTAATCCAAATGTTCCAAGACCGAATACAGTTGAGGGAACGGATTTTGAAAAAAACGGCCACTCCCGTCTTTCGAAGGAGACGAAAAGCCGTCGGTTCCGACTGCCTAAAAACAGTCGTCATCTCTCATCTTCACCCCTCTCATTACCCACGCACAAGCCCAGAGCTCATGTGTGCATCACCCTCAGAAAAAAATTGAATACACCTATATTTTCCATCACATATTTAATAATAAAAAATATTATGTTAATATCATCGGAAAAAAATATTTTTCATGTAATAAAAATCAAAGAAATGTATGCTTGTAATGAGAAACATCGTGAATTAAGAAATAAATTGAAAGGCTGTGAACCCGCTCTTAAAGATACAAATTATTGTACCAAAACCGTTTGAAAAATCTCGGGAATGTTTGTCCTTCATAGAAAATATTTCTTTCTTCATAGAAATTCAAATATTTGAACAATCGATAACCTATACCGTATAGAGTTGAAAAATCAAAATTTTTAGATAAACCAATTTTCGATTATTCCAGTTTGATGCCATAGCATCCAAAACAGAGAACTATCACTCCTATTCTTCACAAAAGCCATCTTGTTCGTACCAATTTCGATGAAAGTTATTAAAAATTATAATTATAATATTAAAATATTAAAAATTATTCCAATTTGTAAGTACCATCGAATGGAAAATATCATCCAAAACAGAGAACTTCCACTACCATTTTTCACAGTACCCTTGTTCATGTTAATTTAGGTAGAACTTTTAAGGCTTCTAAACAACCACTATCAGAAAGGTTATTAGCCAGTTACAAGCCTCTGGTTGCCTCCCTACATAGTTACATGTTACACAAGTTGGCGATGGCTTCTGTCTCTACAACATGGTTGTTACACGACTTCACAGATTCGCCACAACAATTATTTTCCTAGGCCCCATTATTAGCGATAATGAACAAAATGCGCAGACCCGTCATTAAAGCGCCCTCTAATTGCCGGATCAGTACATTAGCACCAACCGTCCTTATCTAGCGGGACATCGACTGGTGTCGAAAAATTAAATTCTTAGTGCTGATGAATCAATCAGCCAACCACAGCAATTAAAAATTGCTGCAGAAACTGGAATGTTCAGTGATTCGTTGAATAGGGTTTCCAAGATCAGATACAAGATTACTTCATAATCTATATTAATAAAAGAGAGTTGGTGTCTGTACGCTCGCTTATTATAACTGGAGAACGGCTGAACCGATTTAGATGATTTTGGATTAGTTTGAATTGTTACAGCACTGGTTAACATAATATGTATAAAAATATAAGAAAATCCCTTTATAATTAATAAATAATTAGTACATTAATGACCTAACCTATCAAACATTTCACAGACGTAGGCTACGTTTTGAAATTGCCGGCTACCGAACAACGGAAAGATGATCGTGATTCAAGACCAGAAAAAATAGCAGTGATATCTGAAGCTGCAGTGGCTCAGTTGATAGAGCTTTGGCCTACGACCGAGATGTTGGGGGTTCGATCCCCGCTCCGAACCATTTTTTTTTGCACTAGGTTTTCTGCTCTAATTATTTTTTACGCTAGAATAATCAATTAAGAATGAGTTATCGTTCGTATAATACATGTTCTATCGTTTCAAATAATAAAATTGAAGAATAAACGGGAAAAAAATAAAAAAAGAAATAAATAAATTTTAATGAAAAAAAATACAAAATAGAAGAAATTAAAAAAAAATAATTGGTGGAAGAGGGGCAGACATGAAGAGGGATATGTTGGGGTGACCTTTGGGGGGGAATGAATGGGGGCATTTGGGGGATGACATTTTTTGAGGGGTGGCATGAAAGGGGGACATTTGTGGGGAGAAGAGGGGGGACTTTTGGGGGGGGGGCAAGAGTGCGATACGAAGTTCGCCGGGACAGTTATATACTACAGTAGTATATAGTAATAAATTTGTAGTTCCTTGCTATACTACCACAAGTTTCTGGTACAAGCAGCTCAACGTTATTCTACAAATCTGAAGGTGTGATAGAATACAAGCTTTAATAGAACCTTTTTTCCAATAGAAAGAGATCCCCTGACAATAGATTTTGTTAATAAAAATATACGCTTTTAAAGCCGCAGGTAAGGTAAGCTAAGTCCGAATTGCTAACAATGAATAAAAAATTATCGGTTGTTCGGACATCGGACATTTTCGTACTACGAAGGTTCCAGTGGATAACATGGCTTTTACATGAAAATTTCAAAATAATACTGCTTGTTCAACATTAATTTGAAGACCCCATGATATAAGACTTAAGAACGCATGAAAGCACATATAGCACGATCCTTTTAACTTGTCAGAAATCAGCTGTCTCGGTAATAATTAAACAGTGATTTCGACACAATAATCAAAAGGCTTAAAATTCTTTTAAAGACATTTAAAGTCTTTAAAAGACCTTTCAAAGAATAACTTTTTAAAAGATCTTTTCAATAATCTGTGAGATTCAGCATTTGTAGGTTAAGTCAGTATTGTACTGGTGGCCGAGTAAAACACATGTTTCCTGACAAGTTAAAAGGATCCTGCTATATTAATCTAAACTTCACAATGCTAAAGAAATGGGAATATAATAATTATGTTCCCATTTCTAAACTATCAGGCCGCAAGAATAGTCTGGGTGTTGAATCGGAATGCTATAGACACACTTGCCTACAGAGTTGATAATGTTTTGTAAAAGAAATATGTATGAAGAAGAGAATGAAGTAGAAGAGAAAAGAAAATTGAGGAAGCTGACGTCAAAGGTGGGGTGTGAAGATTTACTGTGACAGGTCGAAGATGGATTTACAACTTTGCAAGACGCCTGGGTGGTAGAAACCGTGGGGCGTAGTCCCTTCTCCACCTCCTCTTTTACTCTTCATCCTCTTCCTCTTCTTCTTCTTCTTCTTCTTCTTCTTCCTCTTCTTCTTCTTCTTCTTCTTCTTCTTCTTCTTCTTCTTCTTCTTCTTCTTCTTCTTCTTCTTCTTCTTCTTCTTCTTCTTCTTCTCCTTCTCCTCTTTTCCTCCTTCTTGTGCCCTATGAGCTACTGCCAGTACACACACATCTATCATCTCCAGTACAGGACTGCTGAAATGAATCCAACATTTCACCGGCTCAAACCCACTCACGTATTACTGTATACACTTTACATTATTATATTACACTGAATCGCATTGCACCAACGCTCCTCATTTGTAATATCATCCATCCATCGTCTGCGCGAATTAATCATCTGGAAATTTATTTATTTCGTTTCATGTTTGTAATAAACCTCTCCGCTGTCCGTTCCGTGTAGGATTGGCCGTGTACAAATAATGTGAAGGCTCTACTGGATTGAAAAGTGTTCCCGGCAATTATTCACCCAGAACTTCATATATATATCAGCTCATGAAGTCCATATTTATCTGCTCTGGTCTCTATGTAAGAAATGTAACTCATATCAAGCAGTAGGTCTCTCCAAGGACGTGCTTGTAAGTAATGACAGTTGAGGGAGCTTGTTGTGGACTGAAGAGATGGGATCATATGGTTTCAAGGGACAGTTTATTTGATAAAAATTTGTTCATTTTTTATTCGCGGAGGTATAGCAGGTCCCTTTTGACTTGTCAGAAAACATACAGGGTTGGTGAAAATTATGGAAACGGCTTAATATTTCTTATACGAAGGTAATTTGACGGTAGGTGACATTGGGGATCGTACTAAAATTGAAAATACTACTTTACTGTGACTTCAAAAATCTGGTCCGCCATCTTAGATCCGCCATATTGAATCTAACTTAATTTTTTTAAATAGCAAGGTGGTATAGCAAAATGTACACTCTCTGTAGGCTAACCCATATCTTGCCTATAATATTTTTGTTCATTTTAACGGCAGTAGTTCCAAGTGATTTGTTATTCAAGGGGATCAAAGGCAATTGGAATTGACCAATTTGATCTTGTAGCTTCATGCTATATTGCCTTTGTGTGAGTTGATAAGAAATAATGTACATCAACCTGTTCAACACTAACTCATCAACAAAATTAACCTAAAACATAATTAGCCTACAAAATACCTACTACAAAGTCTACTGGAATCGTGAAATCCAGCCATTAGTTTCTTCAAATTAGAAATTACAATATGTGGATAGTACCTTGATTGCATTCACCAATTAAATTAACTAAGTTAAGTAAAAATTAAGTAAATTAACCAATTTACAAACTATACCCAATACTGGCTCAAACTATATCATGAACTAAATTCAATAATTCATCCATCCAATACTGTATTTGACTACATAGTTTATCAATTCTCCCCAATAGTCGTCTTCATTCCTCCCATGCATGACATTTCCCTTCTTCATTACCTCAAAAAGATCGGTTTGCAAAACAGAGCACCTAGCTAGCCTACATAGCGATGCTTTTACAGTTAAGTGAATGCAATGCGTTATTGATAAACTGTGGGGCAGGATTGCATTGCCTCTCTTACAACTGTCTGTCATTTAGTGAATGAGTTACGCGCTCGCCGACCAGAATGGAGAGCGCCTGTCAGCCGACGAATGGTAGATGAGCTTTTAAAAAGCTCTGATGAATAATTTACTGAGCGGAACAAGCCAGCATACTTGTGGCCGCATGATAGGCCACAACTGAAATGTATGCTATGAATGTGTCCCGGTCTTTTCACATGCTAATATCCTCAATGGCTGTAGTTGGCTTCATTTTCTCCGAGTCCTTTATCCTTATTTCGAAGGACAAGTATCATCTTTTCTGCCAACTCCTTCCTATCTGCATCTCTATCTCCTTCTCTGTTTCTTTCATACTTTTTATGACGAGGAAGAGAGCAAAAAGGAAAATTTTTCAACTCCTTTTATCTGGTCTATGTTCTCCGTTTCTTACATATTTGTTTATGAGAGGAAAAGGAGACGAAAGAAACATTATAATGAATAAAGAGACTAGATACTTGACAAGATCATTGTAAGACACAAATTTGTATTCTTATTTGTATAGTTCATAACAATTCTGTACAAATTAATTATTTGAAATAAATAGGCCTAGATCATTTTAAAACACAAATTCATTGAAACAACAAGAAACTTGTCCCGATTGTCACATCATTGTCAATTTTAGAAACTTTTTCCCCCTATTAATTCAACTTTATTTTTTATGGAATAGATTTTTACTGTTTCCTTCTCCGTTCAACCGGTTTCTTTCTGATTTTGACTTATCCATTATAGTTATATGATTACTCTTTGTCCAGGTTCTCTTACAATTTCTACAAATACCCATGTTCATGTAACTATTCTCTTGAATCCTTTTCTAGCAGTTTCGTGTTTGTTTCTCAGGTTTCTTTTTTGTTAATGTTTCTTCTAACCCCTTCTTATAGCCAGACCAGATTTTTAATTATCTTCTTCCCCTCTTATCTACGTTCTTTCATCCCCGTTTCGATCCATTCTTTCTTGCTTCTATTCCATTCAACTTATACTTATTCAACTTCTTGAATTTTCATGTTCTTCATCATCCTTATTATCATCATCATCATCATCATCCTTCTTCATCGTCTTCTAATGCTTCTTCCTCTTCCTCTTCTCCTTCTTCTTCTTCTTTCTCGTCTCACTCCTGTTCTTCTTCTTCTTCTTCTTCTACAACTTCTTCTTCTTCTTCTTCTTTCTTCCACTTCTTCTTCTTCATCAACTTATCTTTCTCCTTCTTTATCTCCTCTATTATCTTTTTTCGCATCAACTTCCTCGTCATCCTCCTCCTTAACCTTCTTTTCCTCCTCCTACTCATCCTCCTCTTCCTTACCTTCTTCTCCTCCTTTTTCTCCTCCTCCTCCTCCTCCTCCTCCTCTTCTTCCTCCTCCTCTTTCTTCTCCTCTTCCTCCTCCTCTTCCACCTCCTCTTCCTCCTCTTCTCCCTTCTCTTCCTCCTCTTCCCATTCCTCCTTCTCCTCCCATTCCTCCTTCTCCTCCTTCTCCTCCTATTCCTCCTTCTCCTCCTCCTCCTTCAACTTCTTCTCCTCCTTCTCCTCCTATTACTCCTCCTCCTCCTCCTCCTCCTCCTCTTTATCCTTTCTCTCCTCTTTTATCTTTCTCTTACCATTCTCCTCCTCCATTCTCTTTATCCTCCTCTTTTTCTTCCTCCTTAAGCTCCTCACCGTTGATATGCTATTCTCCAATCCCGTTTCGTACATGATTCTCTAGTGTGCAATGTTGTTGGCATGGTCACACAAGCTCCAGCTCCAACTGGAGTGTCTAATAATCCGAATTGAAAGCAGAACGCCTTTCAAGGCAAGGCGAGGCAAGCTGAACTGAGCTGAGACCATCATCAATCTTCTCTCCGGCTCCATTTAGTTGCTGCTTTTCATCTGCACTCACACTGCGAAAGTTATGTTATACAACAAGTCTATTTGGGACCCAGGTCTGAACAGTTATGTTGACTGAAACCTTACCACCACGCATTAGCCGTTCAAAACACTGTAAATAACACACACCTAACATTGACAATGTTCATCTTCATTAGAACGTCATGCTACATAGAGAACTGGGCCATGTTTAAAGTTTTTTAAAGTTTTGTAAAGTTTATATAAAGATTCGTAAAGTTTATATAAAGTTTAAATGGTATCATAGAACAAGGAAATGGTGAAGTCACATGAAAAGTCCAAAGTTGGATTATGTTCAACATAGTTTGTTCACATATATAATTTATTGTCAACGAGTAGATTATCTAGTTCTAATCTTGATAGGTTGATATAAGTACAATATACTAAAACAAAGTACAATACTTGAAGTACAATATACTAAACAAGTGTTCATCCATGTGTGAGTAATCACTTGTTGAGCAGCATCAATAAGTCACAGTTATTAGCTTCAAAAATTACTCCCCGGTGGTTTGGAACCCACCTTACTGCAGATCAGTTAATATTCTAAAGCGGCCTACAGACGATCATTTCGGTGTTCATACTTGATTGATGTGAGCTCACATCAAAAATTTGGATGATGAAATTACGAAAATTCATCATTTCGGTGTGACACATCAAACTGATGGCAGTCCGAAATGGTAGGCCGGTTAAAACCTCTCCTCACTCAGGAACAAACCCAGTCCTCATTTGAGAATCCTTCTCGTTATAAAATTATCATTTCAATGAGTCCTCATTATTTGGGGTTCGTCCTCATTATAAAATCATTATTTCAAAGATTACAACAACGCTTGAAGAGTCAGGAGACACTCACATACTTCGATAATATTTATGTGAAGATGAATAGGGTGTAGCATTATATGAAGGTAGGCTATAATAAGTTGGGTGAACATTCAATTTGAACGTTGCCGAAACGACGCAGTAAATCGAAGACGTAGCCGACCTAAATACTATCTCTGTGTAGGTACCATTAAGAACGAAACATTAAATCTTATGCTAATCAATAATGCATGTAAATGTATTCAGACGGCGCGCATTAAAAGATGATTGAAAACGATGTGACTGACACGAACAGGTTTCGTGGAAAGAGACGTAAGTTATAAAAATGTTTCAATATTCGATAGCAACGACTTTATGCTAATAAACGGACGTCATTTTGAGAAGACGGGCTTTTAACAAAGCTGCTTAGTAACGTGCCGCTCGCACTCGGGATTCTCCCCGGATATAGAGCAATGTTTTTAGAATATTTATTGTTATGCTCGAATATGCACACAGGATGTTGTAGCCCAATGATAGGCTCCCAATAATTCAAGGCTGATGGTCTCATTCGTTTCTTGAAAATGATACGTATTTTATTGTTCAAGTTTATCAGGATATTGAGTATTAATAGTTCTCTGTGGGCTGGTCTGTATGAATCATGATTTGGATTTTTCTTTGGGTGTTTTTGAAACATGTTTTCAGTTTGATAAAGCAGAAAACTGAGAAATTAATTCCATTCTATCAATTAATAACGATTCTATGAGAGTAAAATAGCATGGATTTTGGAATATATTGATAAAATATTGACAGAATACATGATGGCAAACTCGAAAAAAGTAAGAAGATTTTTCGCAAAGAAAAAGAAAATTTGAACAGTATCACAAGTATTCAAGTATTCTCTCTACTCAATTACTAGTCGCGAAGCGTGGTATGCTTATTTGGTCATCGCCGGGTATATTTCCTATAGGATGACCAAATAAGCATACCACGCTTCGCCACTATCAATTACTTACTCAATGAGAACTGAAATAAGTTCATGAATCGGAAAAAATTAATTACAAACAACAAACTAACTGACTCTCAATCCAATTTGATTTATTCACACAAAAACAAAGTACAGTACATCATTACAATATATAGGCTATATGATGCATACAATAAATATATTTTCATTCATAGACTCTGGTTCTGTGTGGAGGAAAGATGCAATTTGATACTCTTGTTCTTTCTTTTTCAATAAAAGATAGTCTTTCTGTATACAATTTCTGTTGTTTGTGACCATGATTCAATTCGTTTTCATCTTTATTGCAGTTCATAGCTCAATTCATTCTCATGTTAATTTCCATTCATTCACTGCTCTATTTCTATTCACATTGCTTAGCAACTCCCATTTTGACTGGCTCCTCCCACCGCTGCTCTCAGCCAATGACAGCACAGCTCGTCCAGCAGCAGCCATTTTATGATAAAGTCAGCCAGAGGCAGCCATTTTGATTTCCCAACAATGTCGTCAGCCACTGAAATCTTGAAGCTTTTTGTTGAAGATTCAACAAATTTTTGTTTAGATTTGATTTTTATTGCCTCCCCAGTGGTGTAATTGTAAAAAATTTCGTTATATTATTACTAATGAATTTTCAAGCTGTTAAGGTGTTTGTTGAATTACGTTTTTTATGATGATACTCCATGTGATATCATTTTGATGATTTTTCAGTGATTATAATTGCATTTCTGTAGCAAGTTGATTAGGACAAGGAAATTCTATTAACCAATGAAATTAGTTTTGATCGATTTTGAATATTTATGAAGCTATGGAAAAAAATCTCTAATTCATTATGGATAAAATAATAGATTTTAATGATCAACATGTTCTATATATAACACAGTATTATTTCATTATCATTATCATTCTGATTATATTAGATCTACATCATTATTAATAATATTTGAAGATAATAAGGTAAATTTTATTTGATTTTGATTGATGGATTTAGGAAGATAGGCGTCAATGTAATACACTTATGAGGAAAGGATATATTGACTCAATATCCATAAAATTAGCTCTCGCTTATTCTGAAACATAAAAAATTAAAATGTATGAGAATATTTAGAACAGGGATCGTTGGTGAACGATTCTGCATCTTTCTATTCCATTAAAAACTGTAAAACTATTTAAGGGTCCTCCCTCCTATAATCAAGGGAAGTTTAAGGTTTAAACTTTTAATTAGATTAGTATGTTAACACATACTATTTTTTCGTATGCATTTCAGGACTGTTACGTGTTACGGGGAAAAATGAAGACAATCAAGAAAGAAAGCCTCTTCAACTGATGAACTTTCTGTTAGAACGAACGAGTTCGGGATCATAATGAATTCGTTCAAACGAGTTCGATCGATGGTCGAGATTTGCAGTTCTGAAATTTCCAGTTCTTAGTGCAGAACATTGTGGACCAGAATAGACATCATTATTTGATTCAATTAAAACGAAGAAGCTCCACGTCAGCCAATTATCACAACGTCCCACACATTTCTCTGCCAACCAAGTGAAAAAATGCCAATCAATCGATGTAGTTTCAACAAGATTCGACGAATCCTATCCCAAGAGAAGAAGCAAGATGATTGAGAAATAAAAAGAAGAAGAAAGATAAGAGGAAGAAGAAGAAAAGAAGAAGAATAAGAAAGAAGAAGAAGGAGGAGGAAGAGGAGGAGGAGGTAGAAGGAGAATGAGAATGAAGAAGAAGAAGAGAAGGAAGAAGAAGAAGAAGAAGAAGAAGTAAAAAAAGAAGGGAGGAAGAAGTAGAAGAAGAAGAAATAAAAGAAGAGAAAGGAGGTAAAGAAGGAGTAGAAGAAGAAGAAGGAGAAGAAGAAGAAGAAGAAGAAGAAGAAGAAGAAGGAGAAGGAGGAGAAGAAGAAGAAGAAGAAGGAGGTAGAAGAGGAGAAGATGGAGAAGAAGAAGAAGAAAATGAAGAAGAGGAAGAAGAAGAAGAAGAAGAAGAAGAAGAAGAAGAAGAAGAAGAAGAAGAAGAACAGGTAAGAAAAGGAGAGGAACGGAAGATAAGGAATAAGGAGAGAAAGGAAGATAGGAAAGGAGAACAGAGAAACAGTGTGATTAGGATGAGAAACGTAGCCAAGAATCCACTGAACTGTTGTAGATGGCCAGCAATTTTCCGAAAATCACTGATGGGGCCTCTAGGCATTTCGTACGAATAGGAGGAAATATTACAACACAATAATAATCTCAAATCAGCCAGTTCGCAGTGTCATAAGGCCCATTATAATAGAAAGCAGCGGATCTTTTTCTTCTTGTAACTCTTGTTTACACTTATTCTACTTCTTCTTCTTTAGCATAGATAGATGATCATCGGTGCAGGATGGTTGGGATGCTTTCTCTGTGACTAGCAGGAAGCCGCCTTGCGTGGGTGGTGTTTGAAACCCCCCCTCCCCCGTAATATCAAGGGAAGCCCCCAGGGCACCCATAAAACACAGGGCCCCGCTACGGTATGGCCTGCAATCATTACGAAATAATATATACAAGACGTCCGAATAACTTGCTCCTGCCACGATAAACTGCCTCCTCAATGCAATCCTCCATACCTCCCTCCCCCCCACACCCATTTCCACTTCTGTTGTTGTAGGTTGCAGTTCTTCGACAATTGCACACACGATGTACAATCCGAACTATTACTTCTTGTACTTACTGTTCTTCTTTCCCTTTTGCTGCTTACACATTTCTCTTTTTTCAGGACCAAAAGAGAAATTCGGGATATTCTCAAAAACAGGATTGTTATACATCCTATAATAATTAATTGTAGTCTATACAGGATTGTTATACATCCTGTAATAATTGTAGTCTATACAGGATTGTAATACATACATTGTGTGTGTGTTATGTACATTCCAATTGGAGTGGTCCGTAGCCGAGGGCGATAAGCGCCGGTCTGTTAATCCAAAGGTTCCAAGATCGAATACAGTTGACGGAACAGATTTTGACAAAATAAAAACGGTCACTTCCGTCGTCTTTCGGAGGAGACGAAAAGCCGTCGGTCTCGACTACCTAAAAACAGTCGTCATCTCTCATCATCACCTCTCTCATTACCCACGCACAAGCCTAGAGCTCATGTGGGCATCACCCTCAGAAAAAAAATTGGCTCGAAATAAATTGGTTCTATCAAGGTTGGTATAGGCATCGAGAACTTATTCTGAGATACCATGGAATCTGGTTGGGGATTGTGATTTTTAATATTCAGCTAGAAGCAACCTGTTACAGTAATAATTGAACTAAATATGCATTTCTTGTTGAGTCTTGATGAAACCACAGACAACATGGCTCTATGTTGTCTATGATTTTATGTTGTCTATGTTCTCTGTGAATTTTTCCTATGAAATTTTTCCTATCGATCAGTTACTCATACAAGTAATTATTGTAACTGTTATAATCTAGAATCAAACTCAAATTACTTAATTAATATTAAATATGTTTCGTGAAATATGTTCAGTTTCATTTCACTCCACTATTCAATCATTGATATACATCTAAACTTTCCTTTGAGAATAATTGTACATTAAAATGCTCCTTCACGTCACGGGATTATTTGCATAACTCGATGCCGTTCTCAACTATTCACTGGATAAAAGCGATAAATCTCATTGATAACTGGACGTCGCGTTCGCAGAGTATAAGTCCATTAATCCACTAAATATTTCTCAATTTTGCGTGCTGAGTTACAGAATAGGAGTCTACTAATCCACCAAAACCGTTCTCCATTTTGCGTCTTGTGAATCTCGACCACTTGAATTGAGTTATTCCGCTGACTGAACAGATTTCCAGCCGAATTTGGGAATACTGTATCTAGCGAATAAATCTCTTCTCGAATTCGTAAATTCGCAGCTTAAACCAGTCGATAGAGGACTGGTCGAAGATATAATCGTCGTGTATAAATTAAGCGCTCGTTACATAAATAAAAGCAGCTGACAAGGATTCGTTGCACGCGATGGTTCATGATGTTGAAATATATATTGCGACCTGAAAATTATAATTATTATTATGATAAAATTCTAGTTCGGTCAGTTTTTGGGATCAAAAGTTGAATTTCTTAATATAAACAGCAAGAATCATAAAATTATATCCATTTATTTTATTTATGCTTATGAATTATAGATGAACAGCACTGAAATTTACGTTATACATCATTATACAGATATATGTAAATATATAATAAATTCTAGAGGAAAGGTGGGTGGGTGGGGTGAGGGGTGATATTATGGTGAGAAATAGAGTTAACAGAATTTCGTGGAAGAGATCGAGGGTAAAAAGAAGATTTAGAGTCTTCGAAACTATTAAGATTGAATCAGTTTTACCACAGATAAGAAGACAAGATGATCTGGTTATTCATGGTTCTATGTGACATGGAAAATGCCTGAAAGTCAAGATAATAATACTGTATAATATTAGTATTAATATTAGGATGTATCATATCATGTACAGTAGAGGTGTGCTTCTAAGCTTTCGCATCGTTTTCAAACACTTGCTAGTAATAAGAATGAAATGTTTTTAGGATAGCTGATAAATGGCATCTTAATCAAACGAGTATAGAGAGGGAGGGGGGTGAATCCTCCATGAAGACTATACGATGTCTTCTGTACTGAAAAACTGAACGTTTCTGATGTGTTAGTTTCTGCTTTACGTCAGCTCTAGCTTGACTCAAATTCAAACTCATTTTCCATTTAGTCATACATTCAGTACACATCAACTTTGGTCCATATTATTTCCACTTTGATTGATTTTTTAAAGAGAGAGCGAAAATAATAATTATTATTATCCTTATACACGCCATACTGAAACAATTCCAAGCCACCGACTCAAAAGTGATTCATATGATTTTTAAAGGATTGATAAATTAACTGTGTCCGAAAACTTTTGAATAATTTGATGGTAACTTATTAGTTTCTAAAATTATAGAGACTTGGTCTGAACATACGTAACATAAGGTAGCAAGAGGCTATTTTATCTCATGAATAGGGAAAAAATAAATTACAAACAACAAACAAACTGACTCTCAATCCAATTTGATTTATTTCCACAAAAACAAAGTACAGTACATCATTACAATATATAGGCTATATAATGCATACAATAAATATATTTTCATACATAGACTCTGGTTCTGTGTGGAGGAAAGATGCAATTTGATATTCGATTCGCTTGTTCTTTCTTTTTCAATAAAAGATTCTGTATACAATTTCTGTTGTTTGTGACCATGATTCAATTCGTTTTCATCTTTATTGCAGTTCATAGCTCAATTCATTCTCATGTTTATTTCCATTCATTCACTGCTCTATTTCTATTCACATTGCTTAGCAACTCCCATTTTGACTGGCTCCTCCCACTGCTGCTCTCAGCCAATAACAGCACAGCTCGTCCAGCAGCAGCCATTTTATGATAAAGTCAGCCAGAGGCAGCCATTTTGATTTTCCAACAATGTCACACTCGTCAGCCACTGAAATCGTGAAGCTTTTTGTTGAAGATTTTTGTTTTGATTTGATTTCTATTGCCTCCCCAGTGGTGTAATTGTAAAAGATTTTGCTTTATTATTATATTATATAGAAGTATAGAGACTTGGTCTGAACATACGTAACATAAGGTATAGTCCGTGCAAACCTTAGTTTGCAGTATTACGTTTATGGGGCGCAGTGTTGCCGGATCTACTCATGTAGAATCTAACTCATGACCTAATGACCTTTTAAAAATTATTCATAGTATAATAGTAAAAACATATAAATAAATAATTAGTGTGCTAATTTTTTCTCATTCATGTAGTTTTGATAGAATAAGAAATGTAAACAAAACAAGAGAGAGAGTGAACAGCTGTGAGTGAGGAGTAATGAATAAAATAATAAGCAAAACATGGCAACAGCGCTTCCATATCCCCATAACAAATAGCATTGCCATTTAAACGCTTACTGCAAACTAAGGTTTGCACGGACTATAGCAAGAGGCTATTTTATCTCAATTTATGGAATTTTCAGCCATGTTATGAATTGTATGTACGAGCCATAAGCTCGTATTTTAGCCATTATTTATTAATAAGAGGCTTGTTCGATTTCACATTCACATATCCAACATCTAGTCCAACATGAAATTCAATAAAACTGACAAAATCCCCATATTTTCAGCTCTCTCCAAAAAATCAAAGTGGAAATAATATGAACTGAATTTGATGTGTACTGAATGTATGATTTTTGGAAAATGAATTTGAATTTGAGTCAAGCTAGAGCTGACGTAAAGCAGAAACTAACGCATCAGAAACGTTCAGTTTTCCAGTACAGAAGACATCGTTTCGACCTACTCCATATATTCTTATACGATATAGTTACTGTTCTATAAACTTGTAGGTCACATATATCACCTGAATTGTCACATAATTCTTCTCCTGTCCCCTGTAGAGTCTGTTCGCTCCTTGTGCAGGCTGCAGGGATCCGAGAGTGCAATATATCTAGCCATTGATGAGCTGTTACCCAATAGCTCCTTTCTTCAGTCATCTAATGAGGTCACTTGTCAAATAAAACCTGGTTCGATTAGGAGAGAGGATCCTTATGTGATCAAATTATGGTCGAAATTCGGTTGGATGTGTGACTTATTACCTTGAAAACAGAAAAACCTATATTTCTTCAAGGTCAAAACTGAATTTCCGGCTTGAAACAGATAACATGTTTCTAATAAAAAAAAATACTAGATAAAATGAATGAGTAATGTATGAGAATATAATGTGTAAGTTTAGAAGAGGATTAACTAACTCTTGAAAATGAAATAAGTAGTGGCGAAGCGTGGTATACTTATTTGGAAATATACCCGGCGATGACCAAATAAGTATACCACGCTTCGCCACGGGAAATAAGCATTGCCATACCTAAATATTTAGAATCAACACGAAAACTAGTTGAATAGCAACGTATGACGAACTTAGGCTAGGCGTACACCGGTTAGTCAAGACAAGACAAGACAAGACGAGATTATCACGTTTAGTCACAGTACTTCACATAGGTGCTTATGAAGCTACACACACCGATTAGTGACTGCGTCGATGTGTGCTGCTTCATAAGCAACTATGTGAATTACTGTGACTAAACGTGACTAATCTCAATTGAGTAATTGACTAATTGAGGGTTAAGTGTAAGAGAGGGCCGGCTGTGCCCCAACTTCGCCCTCCCAGGAAATAAAGGCAGCCAATCAATCAATCAATCAATCAATCAATCAATCAATCTCATCTTGTCTTGTCTTGACTAACCGGCGTACGCCTAGCCGAAGTTCGTCACGACTATATCTATAAATAGATGTGATCTTCATCTGAAATGCACTATTTCAAATCTTTTATATTCCAAAGCCATGCGAATAATATGATTCCCATAAGGCTAGGCGTACACCGGTTAGTCAAGACAAGACAAGACAAGATTAGTCACGTTTAGTCACAGTAATTCACATAGATGCTTATGAAGCATCACACACCCATGCAATGATTAATCGGTGTATGCTGTTTCATAAGCAACTATGTGTATAACTGTGACTAAACGTGACTAATCTCGTATTGTCTTGTCTTGACTAACCGGTGTACGCCTAGCCTTAATCTTCCACTCAAATTCATCATCAATTTAAAGCCATACGAATAATAACATTCCCATGACTATATCTGTGAACAGGTTTGAACTGTAGCTGGGCGTATCCGGTTAGTCAAGACAAGATAAGACGAGATTAGTCACGTTTAGTCACAGTACTTCACATAGTTGCTTATGAAACAACACACACCAATAAGTATATACACCGATTGCATCGGTGTATGCTGCTTCATAAGCAACCATGTGAAGTACTGTGACTAAACGTGACGAATCTTGTATTGTCTTGTCTTGACTAACCGGTGTACGCCCAGCCTTATTTAGCGGATTGAAGCTCTCCGCTGCAGAAGCGATCGCCCGGAGTGAAAAGCAAAGTTTGTGCGGCTGATGGTAATAATGCGATACGGACCGCAATGGGAGCGGCCTGCCGATGACAGATTTGGAGCCACTTTCTACTTGCGGCCAGCAGCAGAGGCAACTTATTAAAAAGCACAGCAAGTGGTGTGTGGTGGTGGCGTGGGTTTGGAACCGCTTCCTATTCTACTAGCAGAAGCAGTAGTAGCTGGAAAAAGCCCTGCAGCATACATTTCTTCAATGCTTTCTCAACTTATTCATTTCCATTTCACATTTTTTCTCCTACATAGTAATCTTCAATTTCCTCAAATCCTTCATGTATTCTTTCAATAATTGGCTACTCTACGTCCTAAGGAAGCTTAATAAGCTTCCTTAACTTATCTTTTGTACTTAACGAATACTGTAATTACTTCCATTACTTGTACAGTATTACATTTACTATATGAAGTTTATTGAATTAAAATAACTACTGTATCCTGATATAGAATTTAAGCAGACATTATGTTGTATTCTACACTACTGTGCGAAGAACGATTTCCACGACAATATCTATGAATTGACCTACTACTTTTACTATTGATTCTCCTACTTGCTTTTCCACATAATATTCTATTTCTCCTTCTTTACTTGTATCTCTTCTTTTTTCTCTCTTTACTCTTACTTTTCAAGTTTTTTTAATGTTCGTACTTTGTGATATTTGTACTCACAGTTTCCGTTCTATTCAAAATTCAAATGTCCTGTACATTCAAGCAGAATATTCTGTACATTCTCTAATGTTTATAATAATTTTTTTGGCTGTGAACTTGTACTCTGAACTTGTACTCTTTTGGCTGTGTACATGAACTCTTTCCATGTTTTATCTTTACCAACTCTTTTTTTGTTTATATACTTTTCTTGTGTTTTTATTTGAATAAAAAGAATTTGAATTTGAGAAACACTTTTACTTTCAACTAGAACTGCGTTCAAAAAATATTTCTCTATGAAATTTTTGTACTTCTCAACATCACCAACCCCTCCCACACTTTTAACTACAACTGCTTCTTAATGTCTTGCAACCTGAATACTGTAGAAATGCTCTCTTACTGGCAGCGCAAACGAGTGTGTGTGTGAGTGAGTGGACACGCATAACTAAACGCAACTAACTCATCCGCCCAAACTTGTTTATTTCTCAGACGCTTCGCTCGACTTGTAATCGCGTCAGAAACGCTGCGCTGCCCCCGGCGGCTGAATTACGCCAACCCAACAACACTCATGTCACCCAAACTAATCCTTTGGGCTTCTGACCACCACCCCCTCTCTCACACTCCCTCTCTTTTCACATATTCCCTCTTCTCCTCCTCCTTCTTCCTTACCCTTCTCCTCTATCCTCTTCTTCTTATTCCTCCTCCTTCTTCCCCCTTCTTCTTCTAATTCTTTTTCTTCTTCCTCTTCCTCTTCTTCTCCCCATTCTTCTTATTCTTTTCTTCTTCTCCTCTTCTTTCTTCTGCCACTGTATGAATGATTCTTGTTACGTGTTTCTTCTTCTCCTCCATCTTCTTCTTCTTCTTTTTCTTCCTCTCCTTCTCCTTTTTATTCCTCTTCCTCTTCTTCTCCCCCTTCTCCTTTTTCTTCATCCACTACTTCTTCTTCCTCTTCTCCTTACTCCTCCTCCTTCTTCTTCTTTTTCTTCAACCAATTCTCCTTCTTCCTTCTCTCCTTCCCTCCTTTTTTCCCTCTTCTTCTTCTTCTTCTTCTTCTCCTTTCTTCATCTTCTTCTTCATCTTCCTCTTCACCTTCTTCATCTTCGCCTTTTCTTCTTCTTCCTCCTCTCCTTCTTATTTTTATTCTTCTTCTCCCCATTCTCCTTTTTCTTCTTCTTCTCTTCATCTTCTCCTCTCTTCTTCCTCCTTCCTTCTTCTTTCTCCTTCCTCTTTTCTCTCATTATTCTTCATCCACTTTTTCTTCTTCCTTCTTCTTCTTCTTCTTCTCCTTCTTCTTCTTCTTCCTCTTCATCTTCTTCTTCTTCTTCTCCTTCTTGTTCTTCCCTCTTTCTTCTTCTTCCTCTCCTTATTCCTCTTTTTCCACCTCTTCTTCCTCATCTTCTTCTTCCTCCACCCTGGAGCCATCTAATTTTCATTAAAATTTTCCGCTACATTATTCAATCTGGCAGCCGTTTCTATTCTAACGAATTGTAGTAATAATAACACTCTGGTTGTCACACCCAGATCAAAAGGCGAATAACGATTTCCCTGCCTCTCTAATCCTGCGCTGATAATGCGCTTTGCAGATTGCTATGATTTCTCCAAGTGGGACGGACTCCTCGCGTTTAATTTCTCCACAAATCTTGTCAGATTTCGTTTAGTGCTTCCAGGTCTATCTATACGGGTTCATCTGTCACTGTATGAATGATTCTTGTTTATCGTGTGGGTGAAATGAAGAAGTAGGCTATACAGAGTGTTTCAGAAGTAGTGTCGAACATTTTAGGGTATTGTTCCTGGATGATAGGAGACTACAAATGTTGTATTTGAAGTGTCCAAAACTCAGCGGTTATCCTAATATAGCTGCCATTTTGTTTTTGTCACTTAGGAATTTTTATCTCAAGAACGAAATGTTGTATTGATCTGAAATTTGGCATGGATATTTATGCTATGAAGACTCATCTTTAAAAAATGAAATAAAACATTTTCGATGTAAATTTTCAAAATGGCGGCCATTTTAAATTTTTGATGGCAAATTTCACGAAAACCGTTCACATTAGAGAAAAAATTTGCTATTTTGAAAATTTACATCGAAAATTACTGTGACTAAATGTGACTAATCTCGTCTCGTCTTGACTAACCGGTGTACGCCTAGCCTAAGATTTGTATAGATACGATACGTTTACAAATACGACAGAAACGTATTTCATTCGAGTATCGACACATTCGAGTATCGACAGTTTCCTTGCAGATATACATGCGCCTTCACATTGACTCCATTCGGTGACGTAACCTCGTCCGAAAAAAGCGATCGACCGAGTGTGAAATAGGTCTGCCGCCACCGCCACCGCCTCACATCGAAAAACAATGAACGTTGTAGCTGCAGCCGTGCGATGACAGGCGAGCGCGAGAGGCTAGCCTGTGAGATAACCCTACCGGGCTTTGTAAATTTTAATAAGCCATTATCACTCGCAGCTATATAGATAGGAAAGGCGGAGTCGGCCTAACCTATAGAAATTGTTTATGGTTATTGTGGTCGCGATGTAGGAGTTGCCCTTGTGTACGCTGCACTGCGCCACCATCGAATAAATATTATGGCGGCAATTGCCGACACCTCTCACTTTCTCTCCTACTGACAAATTAATGTTTAGCGGCGAAAAAAAAACGCGCTCGCGCCATCAGAAGCTCTTTGGCTGCCGCCAACCCCACAAACCATTAGACAATTGGGTCAACTGGAATTAAACGATCGGAAGGTTGGCTGAAACGAACACGCAGAGTTGTAGCGCGCGGCTCACGATCCAGAGTGATTGTCAAATGTGGCCTAGAGGGTTCTGTTTTATTAGATGAGCTGTTTATGATATTGTAGTGGACGAGATTTGATGGAGTGGAAAGCCTACAGCAGCCTATCTAATTTCACAAACAACCAATGGAATTTTTAATCATGAAGTCAGACTTGATCATTGGTTCTTGTTGTGGATGACATCATTTTACGGCGGTTTAATTCAATTGGATTTTCGTGCAACTGGTCGTCTATGTTTTACGATACTCCCTTCAATGATATTGATTGGTTACCTCTGTTTTCCCGACGATATTCCCTGTATTACGATGGATATTATTGATTTTTTTTATCGTATGGCTTTTTATCGGTGGGGAGACCCTTATGGGTAGGTTCCACCTCGCCTAATTGCACAATTTTTCTGTCGGTCACCCATCCGAGAGCGGTCGTTATTATCGTTATTGAGCGGATATTATTGATTGTTTATGAACGATGGATAACCGAGATATTAAACTGCTTGTATAAAGTAGCAGAGATAATTCAGAGTTTTGTGAGACAACTCTCCTTTTCTGTGACAGTAGTGTGCAAATTATCATGAAGTTTGATGAGGTTATTGAAGTACTTACACTCTTTCTTCGAAGATAGGCTATTTACTCTGTAACAATGAATATATTGACGCTGATATAATAGACTATATCAGCCATAAGAAAAATGCACATCATTTTTCCAATGAAAAAGTTACAAGGAAAAGATGTAGGGCTAACTCAGATACTCAACTGGATAAAATTGATACGTTTATAGGAGAAACCTTACAGAAATTCACTACAGAGTACGAATTCAATTCATTACAGAGTTTTTCGCTCAGGATTGGATATAGACGTTTATTGAAAAGAAACATTATAAAATTCAGAGTTAGTCGCAAATTGTATGACTAATTTAAATTCACTATTGCACGTTTCCATAAATAAGTGCTGCAGAGATTATTCTAACAATATATTAGTCACGGCGTACACCGATTAGACGAGACAAGACAAGATGAGATTAGTCACGTTTAGTCACAGTACCACACCGATTAGCCATTGCATGTGTGCTGTTTCTTAATTTACTGTGACTGTCTTGTCTTGTCTTATCTAGTAACATTGAACAGTACCTCCTTTTGTATGAATCCAGTTGTTTTACACAACCCTTTACTATAATATAGATGGAAATTTCATTAATTTAATCAGCTCCAATCGAAATTTCTTATAAAATACTGTATTTTAGTTGTAGAATATCTGAATATGAATTAATTAGATAGGATTTATTTCAAATTTAGAGCATTATTTGGGAGAAGGGAAAAGTATTGGCGTACTGTAACAAGGACGTTACTCCTGAAATAGTTTGGTACAGCACAAAACTATTCTCAGAGTTTTTTGACAATACTCGTATTACCGCTAGTATTTTCAGCACGAAAAATGCAATAACAAGTCATAAGCCCACATGTATTACATGAAAGCAGTCACTTTTCGAAGCCACTCAACTTCCTCAGTATATTTTCAGACTGAACTCGTAACGCTTTAAAAAAAAGATGATACAATCACAGGAATGAATCATTCCTGTTACCACCATTCAGCAACTCAGATCAATTTTGGAGATAAATTATTTCAATTTAGGAATTTTTCAGAGGCCGGACAACTTTCTAAGACGCTCGGGGGCAATTAATTGACTTTTTTCCTGCAGCAGCTCTCTCAGTCTCCAGTTTTGAACAGAGTTGCTGAAATCTAATCAGCTAACCGCCGGTTAAGAAATGACTAACGAATTGGTTTTCTAAAGTCCATCTTCGTATAATTAGATATCACTGAAATGGAAATATAACTCTTCCCACATTAGTCTGCAGTCCCGGCGGCACTAGCTTTTGATTTCTGTTATTTATTACATCGGATATAATTAATTGTACTGTTGATCGGCTGGCCTCTACATCTGATTCCTTCATTCGCCGTTACGTGCTTTTAAAACTAAACAGAAACCGTCTTGTTATGATAAATCCATCTTCTATAACTTATAGTTCTATAGATTTATGATGAAGACTGGCTGTATTTAGACGTAAAGTTTTCTTTTTCGTTTTTTGTTTTAAGGTTTCCTTTTGGCGTGTTTCAATGTTCAACCCAGAAAGAAGTAAATAAAGTTCTTCTTCTATACTCTCTGGTTAACATCCTTATTCTATAGCAGGATCATTTCAACTTGTCAGAAAACAGCTGTTTCGGTAATGAGTAAACAGTGATTTTGACACAATAATCAAAAGGCTTAAAAGTCTTAAAGACCTTTAAAGTCTTTAAAAGACCTTTCAAAGAATAACTTTTTAAAAGACCTTTTCAATAATCTGCGAGATTCAGTATTTGTAGGTTAAGTATTGTGATATTGCTCGTCGAAACATATGTTTTCTGACAAGTTAAAATGATCCTGCTATATCTATACGTATAATACATCTAAATTTTTACATCCTTATTCAATCTATACGTATAATACATCTAAATTTTTACATCCTTATTCCATCTATATGTGTAATACTTCTAAACTTTTATGCATTCAATCTCAATTCCCATATTTATTAATCATTATTTTTCTATTAATTTTCCTAATTCCCACCTTTTTTTTGTTATCTCATATCGCCTCTCTCTATCCTTCTATATATTCTTCACCTCCAAAAGAGTTAGATAATACTCGTATATTATATTATATTAAAATATATTGAAATATAAACGAATTTTCCTAATGTAGCCTAATTTGAAATATAAAAACATAGCTGATAGATATCACTGTATGGTCCATATGTGTACCGATTCAATCCTTATCACCCATACGATCTCGAACGTTGTCAAAATTCTAATGGAACGAATCATGAAACGATTTTATAAGTGGGAACCAGAACAAGCCAATTAATTAGGAACCAGTTAGATGAAAATTGATATTTTGTTTGCTGTTGTTGTAACAATCAATTAAGAAACCCAAACCTGAGTGATATTTATAAATATTCATTCGATATTTGCTCTCGAACAATGTAAGCAGCGCTGAAATTAGCGCTCTGGATTATTTCGACAACTGGTTTCTTGATTGGGAGCCAATAGACGCCGGTTCACAGGCCGGAAGATCATCGCACGTGAGTTGAACATCAATTGGCAGTCAGCGTTAACCGTAGATCAGCTACTTTAATTTTACTGCATTCACATCTCTTAGCTCTGATTAAATTCAAATCTTTCAGATTATAGGTAGATCTCTTAGATTATTCCCATAGAAAAAAAACATACAAGGTGTCTCAGAACTCCCTACCAATAATCTAGGGCATTGTTCCTGGGTAAAAACAATATCTAAATATCATATTTAAATTGTCCAGAAGTCCTTAGTTACTCACACAGCTGCCATTTTGTTTTTTCACTTTTTATGTTTTATCTCAATAATGGTGAAACATATGGAATTGAAACTTTGCACCAACATTTATGATAACTAGACAAAGCTACAAAACAATTATGACAATTTTTCAAATCTATAAAACAAAATGGCGGCCATTTAAAATTTTGTTTATTGAATAACTCGGAAACCGTTGATATAACGAGAATTTTACAAGAATAACTTTGTTTAGTAAGTTTAATTAAAAATCTATTGAAACCTTATTTGTTAGGATTGGGCCAATATTGACTGAGATATGGCAGCTTTAGTGATAGGTGACCGCTGGAAACTGGTTGCAGTGCATCCTGGGCTTGCGACTAAAGTCTGCTACAACAATGCAACAGTCTTTGTCTGCCTCGCATGTTATTTTTAAGCGGTTTTAGATCATTTTGTGTGGATTTCAATGACATTAAAAAGGAGTGCAAGTAACCTCCAGCGGTCACCTATCGCTAAAGCCAACTCAGTAGGCCTACACACAATTACTCGCGAATACTATGAAAAACATGCCTGTATTCATTGACTTGAGAAGCAAACATTCTATAGTTGGAAAAGCTGCTAACATTTATTAAGGCCCAGTGCCTTTACCAATAAGGTCAGCAATGAAATAAAGTATCGTTTTCCACCAATGTATCGTATTTACTACATCCCTTATACTGTGTATGGTGATGTAAACAATAAGTATTCCGTTCTGCCACGTCTTCCCCTACTGTATAGTGTATACACTATGTATGCATGTAATAATACACTGATGGAACAACACTGAACAAGCTCATCTTAGAAATATATTGGTAACTGTTCAGTTCCCGGATTTATCATTAATCATTACAGTGCAGCCCTGCCATTCTTCTTGAATCAAATAGTCGTCACTCTGCTGCCAAGACTAGTTTTAGCATGCTAGATAGCGGGTCCATCAGAGCAGCAACAGCCGAGTGCTCTCGCAACATTGCATGTCTTCATCACATTTGGCAAACATTCAATTCACACCAAATGAATACATTACATATGCAGATCGCGACTGCAGCTGCCTGCCTGCATGCAATGCGATGCAACTGCGACTGCATTTCACAGATGCAATCTGTCTTAAAACTCGTGCTACGTGTTTCCCTACTTTAGAAAAAGAAAGAAAAGAAAAGAAGAGGTCCTGTGACAGATGAAGAAATTTTTCCACAGGAAAGAAGGGGTTGAGGAAAGAGAGAGGAAGAACAAAATTAGAGAAAGAGGACGAAAATGGAGAAGAAATTAAAGCAGAATAGGAAAATAGAGGCAAAGGAAGAAGAAGAAGAAGAATAAAAAGAAAAAGATAAGAAGAAGAAGAAGAAGAAGAAGAAGAAGAAGAAGAAAGATAAGAAGAGAAAGAAGAAGAAGAAGAAAGAGGAGAAGAAGAAGGAGAAGAATAAGAAGAAGAAGAAGATGAAAAATAAGAAGAGAAAAGAAGAAGAAAGAGGAGAAGAAGAAGGAGAAGAAGAAGAAGAAGAAGAAGAAGAAGAAGAAGAAGAAGAAGAAGAAGAAGGAGAAGGAGAAGAAGAAGAAGAAGGAGGAGAAGAAGAAGAACAAGAAGAAGAAGAAGAAGAAGAAGAAGAAGAAGAAGAAGAAGAAGGAGAAGAAGAAGAAGAAAAAGCAGGAAGAAGAAGAAGAGGAAGAAGAAGAAGAAGAAGAAGAACAAGAAGAAGAAGGGGAAGGAGGAGGAGGAGAAGAAAATTAAAGCAGAATAGAGGCAGAGGAAAAAGAAGAAGAAGAAGAAGAAAACGAAGAAGGAGAAGAAGAAGAAGAAGAAGAAGAAGAAGAAGAAAAAGAAAAGAAGATGAAGGAGAAAATAAGAACGAAAAGATGTGCAAGGCAACCGTGTTCTTAGCATGTGTAGGCCTAAAAGTTGAATAAACAATTATTGTAATGAGAGATACGACGACACTTTTTGGAGTTGATAAATATTGAATACGGATATTGAGTTTCCAGTTCATTTCGCTGATCATCTATTCAATATATTGATTGTTGTTTATTTCAATATTCCAGTATAGTAGGCTACCGAATGATTTATCTACGACATTATCGAACCTTGACTGAACAGACGAGGCTGGAAATGTTGGAATCATAGCCTTACTCAACTTACAGCAATATAGTTCTACAGTAATCATAGTCCACAGTAATTCAGACTCAAATTATAATTAATTGTAGAATGTCAACGATACCATAACCTTACCCAACCAACTTCGTATGAAGTAGCAAAGTAATTCATACATACAAATAATGAATGATTATGCCATTAGCAGTACATGCACGTAGCAAGTCTCCACATAGGAATAAGTTGACCGCTTTATAATTTGCAGTAGGAAAGGGAAATCAGATTTAATCCTGTGATAGTACGCGTAGTGATTGATTTATAATAAAGTATCTCTATTTTTGAACTAATTTCATTCTAAAATGAGGAGCTTTTGATAATTGAAACTATCATATCAGATTCGTTGATAAACATATATTAAAAATCTTAAATATTTTAAAATACATTATAAGGAATATGTAGATTGAATTCTGCATGATTTTTTCCTAAAATTTATTGTAGAGTCGGATGAAATTCAAAATTCCAACTGTATCCCGCTGAATAAAGATTTGGTACCTGTTTTTTACAAATTTTAGAAGCCTTTTAAAACAGGAAAACTGATGTTTCCTATAACCATGTTATTGATTTCCAGTGTTTCCGACTGCTTCCTACTTGAAAATATACTTAAAAAACTTCAATGGACATGTTCCTATTTCAATCTCAGTAAGAATATTATATTCTTAAACTTATAGATTTTAGTTTAAAAATTTAAATTCTATTGTTGCTTTTATCTAGGAGCACTGGACTTTCTAGAATCAGGACGTTTCTATAATTATTCAAGGATGAATTTTCCATTATTATTACTATTAGAGTACTCTTATAGAAGCGAGGCTTCATGCCCGTTTATGTTTATAGAATTCTCTTTTGTCATCTTTCAGTTTCAGACCCATGGAAAGTAGGATCTTATCAATTTTCCTTTGTAGTAGTAGTCTCTTCTCCACTTCTTCTTCTTTGTAGTAGTAGTCCCAATCCACCTTGTGACATTGAGCAATGAATGCATATTGTACTCTATCAAACCCAATCTATACATGAACTTACAATCTACGTCACAAACAAGGACTAGCTCTGAGGTCTTTCTCCTACATGCCCTAATTAGGAGCATTCGTCCATCTTTGGCAACTCGACAGGACGATTCCGAAATCATCTAGACGGCACGTTTCCGATTGTCAAATCTGCTGTCATTATCATCATCATCATCACCAAAACCACAACGCACTCATGTGAGGTCAAACCCGCTTGCAAAACGGCACTACAATGTCTCTGCAGCAAAAGTAGACTACAACGCGCGCAATTAGATTTTATTTTCCATCTCTCGTCTCCATATGTTGTCGTATCATCGTAATAATCATCACTCGTTCAGTGTGGAACACGTCTATTGTTGTGTTGGGTAACCTCGAAATAATTATTTGGCTTGATCTGGAAGGCTTTGTCGCTCGTTCCAGCGTAAGCCATTAGGAGGTCTAGGTCTTTCGCAGAGATTCATTCGACGCTCAAATCGTTTTCCGCAAGGCAACAATAGTATTAGGCCTATTCTCTGAATACATGTATATTCAGACAACAATATGGTTATGTATAGGTCTATCGTATCTTCCAAATACATAAGTATATACAGTAAACAATACAATTATATATAGTGTATCTACTCCATGTAGCACCGAAATAATATATATATATATATACTCAGCCAACAATATACGTCTTATACATTATAGTTCATGGTATCTCCTCATAATCACCTATATGACCTTGATATTCTTTCGCTGCCTACTATACTAAATAACAGCGAGCAGAACATTGAAGATGGAAGATGGCCTAATGTTGTTGTGTTTTTTTTTTATTCTTTGACACACCAAAGGGTACCAGCTGCACTGGTTTCCTAGCCATGTACTTTTGATTTCATTGATGATTTCGCTTTCTTTATTGTCGAGCGTGTTATCTGATTGCTAGTGTAGAATTGAGCAGGCTTGATTTACTTCCTAGACGACGTGAGGTTATAATTAGTTTGTTGAGTGTCTAGTGGTGTATTGGAGCACTGCTATATTGTCAACTTTATTTACGAGTACATCACAATACATAATAGTTGATAATATTTTAATGCTTCATTATGACACACTGCTTCAGTATCACAACATCCCTAAACATCTCAACATACATTATGATACTGTAGTTGATAATATTTTAATGCTACATTATGACACTGCTTCTGTATGACAACATCTCACCCACCAGACACTGAAACACAACGTCAAAAGTTGGAAATTACAGGTATATTTATGTTGTATTACGAATTACCAAAGTTTAACTGATCACAGTATTTTTAAAATCATCCTAGAATAAAGCAATGCAATCCAGATCACATGATCAGTGGAATTTTGAAGTTCAAAATTACGAAACGATTTTTGTTGACTATGGACAATGAATACAGAAATTCCCATTCTGTATTCAACCATCTACAATCCACGTAAGAAAACAGCAGTGAGGCCTCAGCTTTAGAATGGGTATTGGAAGGAGAAGAATTTGAAATTTGAGTGATAAAGATAATGAAGGAGAAGGAGTAGATAGGAAAGTTACGAGTCGAAGTAGAGAGGAGTAGTAAACGAATCAGAGAGAAGTGGACGAAGTTCATTGAGTTATTGGTAAGCAAAGAGTGGAAGGGAGGAGCAAAGGTTTGCATAGCCCGCAGCAGTCAACCGCAGCGGCCAGGCAGCAACAATTAAGCAACAACCCGGTTGCTTCATGCGGACAATATTATTTGTAAATATAAATTTCGTCCAACACAATAAGGAGCAAGCGGCAACCATTCCGAAGATTTACCGATCGCTGCGCGGGTGCACCTTCTACTTCTTCTCTCTCCTTCCTTTTTCTTCTTCTTCTCTCTCCTTCCTCCTCCTTCTTATTCTTCTTCTTCTTTCTCCTTTTTCTTCTTCTTCTGCTCTTAACTCGTTCCGCCCGCAGCCTGCCATTGTCCTTGCCCTGGTCTGGTCTAGTTCGCCCTCAAGATCTAAATAATAATTATTGTATCTGTTGACCCCCCCCTCTCTCTCTCTCTCTCTCTCTCTCTCTCTCTCTCTCTTTCACCACCTCCGTCACTCACTCTCTCTCTCTTCCTCTTTCTCTGTCCGTGTATATACCTTTTTCCAAGAATGGACATTTCTATTTTCAAACTTCGCTGTTTCATGTAGATACAGCACATTCATATAATTTTCAGTACTGTATTTTGAATCGTATATCTTTGTAATAAAATAAGTTGAAGTCTTATGCTTTCTGATATCAAAATACTGAAATTTCTATCATTTTTAACTATAATAATATAGGATTTGAGTTTATATATTTTGTAATCAACGTGAATAATAAAGTAAATAATATAATCTGATCTCTCTTGAGATACCTTAAAAACGTCGGTATCTCACTCGTTGTTTAGGCTTGTTGAGATATGTAGTGATATAAAATATAATATTGAACGTAAATAGATGAAATATGGAAAATATGAGATTTGAATATCATGTTGTGATTGAATTAAATATTATTTGTGTAAAATAGTTGATGTCTATGAAATAATAATGTCTTTTTTACTAGCGACATTGATTGTTGCACGAAGCGGGAAGTTCAAACTTCAAACATCATAACTTTCAAGAAGAGTCTAGCAACAAGATGACGAAAATTCTGATAATAATACTTCAATCCAATAAATACATTAATTGAAACACCTTTAAATCACTAAATAATAGATAGCAATAAAGTATTGATGATACCTTAATGATTTAATTGAATTCTATCTCAAAATCGTGTTTTGTTCCTATCTCACAATGGTTAAAATCCCCCCAGGCTGTTCACTCTCTCTCACCTAGACCGCGCTGATCAGGTCTATCAGCTACTCCTCAATAGGAGGAGAATGAGCAGAAAACGGAGAAGATAGACGGCCCAGGTGTGGAGCAACAAGTAGCAGTCATGGTATGACGTCATTATAGCATGCACTTTTTGGCCACCACTCGCCGCCGCCAACTCTAGTTATTAGCCAATTCTGATTTGTTTCGCTGCATATTTTCGCCGTCCGCCATCGTCGCAATCGCTTTTCATCTGTCCATTCCGCCCGCTGGCCATTGTAAACATTTTTTTTGCACGGCTCTTGTCACATTTTTCGACCCAATTTCGCTAGCGGCTGAATCGATTGGTTCCGAAGATCCTGATGATGTTTAGTAACTCAACAACCGGTGATGGAATGTTGGCACGGTCTGATCGTTCTAAATACAAAGAGTGTATTGTAAATGTATAGTGTTACTATACACTCTCTGTAGTTCTAAACGTTTAAAAAAGAAAAAAACCGAATGGAAATTTGTCATGTTTTTGATTTAAAATATTATTGTATATAGAAATAATTTAAATCTGTGGTGAAGCGTAGTATAAAAAGTTCCAAATATACTGATGCACAGCCTTAACAGGTCATCGCCGGGTACATTTCCTATAGGACATATACCCGGCTATGACCGGTTAAGTATACCACGCTTCGCCACGGATTTAAAAGAATAATAATTGTAGCTTCACCTTCCATGCATGAGATTGTTAGAACGATTTGTTGGTTTCGAACCCTCACTCGATAGAATAGAAATTTAAGAGAATAGAAATAGAATAGAGATTTTCGAGGATGAAAAATTAATTGAGGATAAAAAGACCCAATTAAACTTTTACCTAAAAACCTTAATTGAGGATGAAGAATTGTCCAGTTGAGTTTTTGACTTTGAAATTATTGTGATAGAATCGAAACTTCAAAATTGCAAGGGATTTTTGAAACGATTTGTTGGTTTCGAACAGCTAAATGAAAGAGAATTGTTGAAAACCTAGATAATTCGAGGATGAAAAAATGTCCAGTTTGAGTATTTGACTTTGAAATTGTAATAGAATTAAAACGTTTAGTAATTTAGGTCAGAAAAAAGTTGCTCATTAGTCTCAAGACTAGATAGCAATCTATCTTTGAAGAAAAAGAAAGAAAAATAGAATTAAAACTTCAAAATTGCAACATTCCATTCATGAGATTGTCAAAACGATTTGTTGGTTTCGAACAGTTAAACGAAAGAGAATAATTGTTCTAAACCTTGGTTAAGAAAGAAAAATATTGTCAAGTTTTTATATTTTCGAACTTGGAATGGTCATAGAATTGAAGTTTCAATTTCAACATTGCAATTTTTCAATCATGAGATTGTTGAAATGATTTGTTGGTTTTGAACACTCTAACAAAATAAAATTGTTCGAAAAACTATTCTTGGTGTCAAATTAATTTTTCAATGCTTAAGCATTGGGAACATTTTAAACATCTTTCACGTAACAAAAATCGATTCATCAACAATTATTATCTTCACAAACACTTTTCAATCAAATTTTTGTTTCAGAATCCACCTAGTACAATAATTTTCATCACCCAGTATTAGCTAGTTTGAACATCAGTCGGGAATAATTGTACAGAATATTCCACCGCAAAAATAATAATGATCAGGGACTTTTATTATTCTATCTAGAACCATAGACTAAATGCATAGTTTATAGAAGATAGATAGATTCAAGCTTGAATGATGGCGGTGGCGGAGTTGGTAACTGGCCAGAGCCGAAGCTGATTCTCCGCGCTCCAGATCTGAATCGAAACGATGACGTAATCGATTGCTAAAAAGCCACCACTCACAGCGCAGCACAGACGTATCCGGCCACAGCCCGTACTACGCCGCAAGCCTTTTCAGTGGATTCGACACGAGAGTGATGAGCCGCCGTTCACTTCATCATCGTTGTTGTTATTATTATTATTATGCCACACTGACCAACCTCCACTGGCTGGCTGGCGACCACGTGGATATCTGGTCAAGGCAACGTGGAGGAGGAGGAGGAGGAGGAGGACGAGGAGGAAGAGGAGGTGTAGGAGGAAGAGGAGGAGGAGGAGTAGTAGGAGGAGGAAGAGAAGTAGGAGGAGGAGGAGGAGGAGGAGGAGGTGGAGGTGGCGGAGGGTGAGGTGGATGTAATTGAAGAGGAGGAGGAGTAGTGGAGGAGTGGTAAGGAGGAGGGAGGAGGAGGAGAAGGAAGAGGGGAATACGGGGAGGGGTGAGGAGGAGGAGGAATAAGAAGAAGACGAAAAAGGAGAAGAAAGAAGAAAAGAAGAAGAAGAAGAAGAAGAAGAAGAAGAAGGTGGTGAAAAAAGAAGAAGGTAAAGTAAGAGGAGAATGTCAAGAAACAGGAGGAGAAGAGGAAGAATAGGAAGGAGAGGAAGAAGAGGAAGAAGAAGAAGAAGGAGGAGAAGAGGAAGAAGAAGAAGAAGAAGAAGAAGAAGAAGAAAAAGAAGAGGGAGAAGATGAGGGAGAAGGAGATGAAGGGAAGAATGTGAAGGAGAGGTATAAGGAGAGGTAGAAGTTAAAGAAACAGGAGAAGGAGAAGGTAAGTAACAGGAGAATGTCAAGAAACAGGAGGAGAAGAGGAAGAATAGGAAGGAGAGGAAGAAGAGGAAGAAGAAGAAGAAGGAGGAGAAGGAAGAAGAAGAAGAAGAAGAAGAAGATGAGGAGAAGGAGAAGAAGGGAAGAAAAAAGGAAGAGCTGAACAAACAGGACACAACAAGGAAGAAGAAACACAAGAATAACACCGAGGAAAAGGAGAAGGTGAAGAAAAAGGAGAAGTTGAAGAAAAAGGAGAAGGTGAAGAAACAGGAGACAAAAAGGAAGAAGAAACACAAGAATAAGATGGAGGAAAAGGAGAAGGTGAAGAAAAAGGAGAAGTTGAAGAAAAAGGAGAAGGTGAAGAAAAAGGAGAAGTTGAAGAAAAAGGAGAAGGTGAGGAAAAAGGAGAATGGGAAGAAATAGGTGGGGGTGAAGAGGCAGTAGAAACAGAAGAAGAAGAAAAGGAGTAAGAAGAGGAAGAAGACTTTCTGGTATGTGAATACAGTAGTTCAAAATGATTTGAGGTGGCTGATTTTTCTCGAAAATAATTCTCAAATATGATATAAAAGTGTGCATTACTTTTTATTCAACAGAAATAAGACAAGAGTGGAAATTTACGAGTAAACTTTGAAACGGCTATCCTGTGGAATCCTTATTTCGTACAAACATTCTGATCTAGATTTTCAAAACTAATACATGAACCTGATCTTGGCAAACGATTTTATTGTATGGAATTCAATAAACAAGTTGATAGCACACAAACCTCTTCCAATAATCTTGGTAATGGAATCGGATGGAAGCACAGGAAAAGCTTACAAGGGCTTGGTGCTACAGTATTATAAGAATGCAGTATTTACTAGAAGAGAAACACAATACTCGTTGAAAGGTGTTTGCAGCTCAGGTGTATTGTGGTCTCTGGCCCATGGAATTATATGATTCTATGAACTATACACAACCACCTTTCATAGAACTATACTTATTACTATGCCCTGCCCCCTCTCTGGCCTCTCAGCAGTGTTGTATCGCACTCTCTTCCTCTCACTCTCTCCTTATTTATTCTCTCTCTCACTCTCGCGCGCTCAGCGAATAATTGAAAGGCAAGAATGCGTTATGGGGTGGTTTAAAGTCAAGTGCCTCGATCACCACTCGATCCACTGTTAGTACCGGTCACTATCTTTACTTACCTCGTTACAAATAATGAACATAATACAGTGCAAAATTAATGTCGGCTCAGAATGTGTGACTGCAGGCAGCAGGCAGGCAGGCACAACGCCTTATCGGATATCAGATTTATGTTATTAGTGGCACAATTACCTTCATCTCTGGTTACTGCCCTGCCCAGTCTCCGGTATAATTCAGATGTAAAGTACTTGATGTAAGCCGATATTTTCCAACAATAGTGCTGGCAGCTACAGCACGTGTCCTCTTTAATGCTCAGCGGGCTAATAAAAAGTGTAACATACTTTTCAAATCTACAATCGGTTAGGAATCCGATATCTTGTAAGGGACGTACTCTTGTTACGTCATGATAGTTTTGAAATTCTAGGAAGTGTGTAGGAATTTTATGGTTTCTTGCCTATGACCTGTGATGGTATCGCATAAGAAAAAGCTCCACAAAACTGTATAAAGTGTGTAATATACAGCGACCACATAATTCAAATAAATTAATTGAGTTCGGTGGTTGCTGGTGATATTTAAATAAAATCATAAAATATGATAATATTATCATATTCTATGATAATAATAAAGATGTTTCACGATCGTTTAAAAAGCCTATCTGGTAGAGCTGGTAGAATCCAAATACTCTACTATATCTTGAATGCTAGTAATTGATTTCTAAATCTAAGTAATCAATTTCATATTAATAAAGCTCAAAGACCGCATTGCACTTGTTCCAAAGTATCTCCATAGACCAACCAAATATGGATTTTGTGAATATGGACTAACTAAATGAATGGATTATCTCTCTCTAGTATCACCTAAAGTTGAAAAATGGTTTTAGGCTTCTAGGTTTTAGTAGTAACTAGTCTGCTACTCCTAGCTAAAATGATATTATACAATTGATATTGATCCATTATATTTGTTTTGAAAATTTGTATTGGAGCTGCTACTGCTAGTCTGCTACTCATAGCTAAAATGATAGCATACAATTGATATTAATCCATTATATTTGTTTTGAATGTGTTTTTTGGTATGATTTGATAAGAGACAATGTTTATCACTATCTCTACCTTTATTAGATTTACCTTAATCTTTATTGAGTAAAGACTCTTAATTTTTAAGAAAGTAAAATAGGAAAGGAAAGCAGGCTGAATCCCAAAAATTCTCCAATTCTCAAATTTAACTTCAAAAATAGGCTAACTAGAAAAAAGCCTCCACTAGATTATCACTAATCGCGTACAATACAAAACAAAATATTGGTAAGCTATAATAAGCTACAATATTAGCTAAAATTTGGTATAATTAGCTAAAATTTGCTATAATTAGCTACAAGTGGTTCTTGTATCCATACAGTAAAGAGCTATTAGTAGCTGCAACGCGATTGGCTGAGAGTATCGGAGTCTCTGATAGGCCAATGGGCGTTTCCTGTAGGAATGTCTTGACAACGTCACGTTGAATACTGGCCTGTCATTGGTTGAGCGCTGGAACAAGCCACGCCTCCATTCGAAGAGAGAGGGAGTGAGCAGTTGACCTTGTTCAGGTGAACAGACGAATAAACATTTCAATCTCAGAGAAACCAGAGTTTCAAAAATGAAGATGAATACAGAAATCCAAGAAATATTATATTATTGAGACAGAAAATAATGACAGATTCTTTTGACTAATCTGATACAAGAATGAATCGAGTGATTGAAATTTCAATCATGCAATTATTGATGACCATTGTTAGATTATTTACTTCAGATTAGATTAAATTTATTTTCATTATTGAACATCATTGAATAGAGAGGGTCTTGACTCAAAAACTTGATTGAAGTTGGACGTTTTCAACTTACTTGCCATGTCTCATTTCACAGAAATTGAACAAAACATGGTTATAAATTCAAATAATATCGGATAATTGTTACAGATAATAATTATATGTACTTCATACTTTGTCTGGATATTTAAAAAATCTAGTGATAAATTTGCGATGATATCGGATATGTGATCATATTGTTATGATAGCCTACACTCAAGTCTACTTCTGAGGAAGGCATTACACTACAATAAAATACAATAAAGAGAAGTTTAATTAGTTGACAATTCTATGACCAGCGAAAACTTTTATCAGATAAATCGCATACTGATAAAATACTTCAGTTTCTTTCATGAATAAGAATTGATTTAGAAGCATCGAGCAACCTAGACAGATATTTTAATAACATTCGAATTGCACCCTTTATCTGACCTTTTGTGAATCAAGCCATAACTCACACTTCGTTTAATAAGATGTGATTCAGGTTTTCAAAGTTAATTAAAAATATAAATGAAATGATACGTCCTGAAAAAAATGAATTGATTAGGATTAGCCAGCAATATATACGGTACTTGTTTTGAAACTGGCTCATTGTCCTGAGAAGAAGAAGAAGAAGAAGAAGAAGAAGAAGAAGAAGAAGAAGAAGAAGAAGAAGAAGAAGAAGAAGAAGAAGAAGAAGAAGAAGAAGAAGAAGAAGAAGAAGAAGAAGAAGAAGAAGAAGAAGAAGAAGAAGAAGAAGAAGAAGAAGAAGAAGAAGAAGAAGAAGAAGAAGAAGAAGAAGAAGAAGAAGAAGAAGAAGAAGAAGAAGAAGAAGAAGAAGAAGAAGAAGAAGAAGAAGAAGAAGAAGAAGAAGAAGGAGGAGAAGAAGAAGGCGGAGGAGACGAACAAGAAGAAGATGATGAAGAAGAAGATGGCGGAAGGGGGCAGCTAGATGACGAAGAACTCCCGCGCAATATCATTGCACAAGCGAATTAAATTAAATTTGTGACTTACATAACATCCAATATTCATAAAGTATATAGGTAAGATGTTGGTTAGATTTTGTCACTGGCAAGGATGCGTTCTAGAAAAGTATAGAGATGCTATCTTTTAATTGGAGATGTTCTTCATTTGTTGTGGCGGATCGGGCACTCTAACAAGATTATATGCTGGTTCACTTTAGTTGGCAGTTAGTTACGTGTTGCGGCAATCTGAATTAAGTAACGATTGTGTTCGAACTTGCCTTCATATTAACAGGTCAGATTCGTGCTAGAAGCTTGTGTGCATTATATCTATATAATATTTCTACTCACATCTGTAAGACTGTATTTTTTAGTGTATTTTATAAAGTTACGTTTCCAGGAGAAGAAGATACCCGCAACAGACGGTTTCCTGTGCCTGTTTCCTGGTACAAATTCTAAATTAGCTATTATAATTGCTATGGAGGTATGTAAATTCTTCATTTGGATAGAGTATTAGATCAAATACCTCTTAAAGCACTGCTTAGAGGAGTAATTTTGTCTAGATCAACTAACATGAGCTTATTTGTTTGAATTCAAAACAGATAAGATAAGATTTCTTTATTCATGTAAATAACAAATAACTGCTTAGGTTCTAGATCACAAAAGATGTATAAGTGTAAGTAATATTATACTATTAATTTTATAAATTGTAAGCTAATAATTATTATAACATTATAAGAACTAGATGCAGTGTGATAATGTTGAAATAACTGAGTTTTATTTACATGAAATGGTGAAGTTTGATCACATCCATTCTTGGAAAAGGATGTCCGAGGACTTCCTTTCCATTAACACTAAGCCGTGATAGAGACAGATGAAAAGTCATGCTCATTTAAATTATCAACCAACTGTATTTGCTATTACTACTTGTTATTCATTGTTTTTCAATATTCAGGTTATTCAAGTTTTTATCTTAATTAACACTTCATTTATTTTCTACTCCAAAATAATTATTCAGCGAATATTGATGTACTATTTTCACATTGTATTTCATCAATAATTGTATTAATTTGTTGTCGAGGTTGTGTGATAGAGAGGACTCTCTAGTTTTAGGTTATAGCTTTTTCATATCCTGAGACGGGAGTAGCACAGGCTTTCTATGCTGCTAACCTACTAGCGAGGTTAGGAAAAGCTTAGGAACGGTGCACAAAGACAGCCTGTGCCTGTGTCTGTCTTAGGATATGAAAAACTGCTCACCCTAGTTTTAACTCCGTCTAGCAAGGGATATTTCCATACCGTTTTCCAGTTCATGCTTGTCCTCATCTCTTTCTCAAACCTTGTACCATAGATAGGACAAGAGGTCTGAACAAGATATCTGATGAGCCCTATGCTCTAGACATACTTTTTCAACAGAGCTTTGCAACAGTCTTTTGACATGCATGCTCGGTAGCAAATTGAAACATAACGTATCATCATTGCTCGTTGAAGTAATGGCTGGAGTAATAACAGTAACGGCTCGCGTGAACTGTTTTTTTAACTCTTCAACCGAAAATCGCTTCGGAGCCAAAGGCTGGTCTTGAAACCAAATAGGGATGATTGAGGCTGAGGAATGTGGCAAGTGGATGGAGTCTATAACAAGCTACCATAAACCTGCGTTGCACAGACATTAGACAAGCACGCACCCAATAATTATTGAATGTTTTCATTAGACATGAAACACGATATCATCGTTTTGTGCCTGGTTACACGATGTTCTAATGGCGAATGGAGTTCAAAGAGGAAGGAATTGGAGAGAAAAACAAGTAAGTGAAGAATGGAATGAATGATATGAAATGTGGGAAGATAATAGGATGGCAGAAGGAAAAGAGAGACAGAGGAACATCGAAGAATAGAGACATTGATTAAAAGCAGAGATATAAAATGGATGAGAATTGAATAAATTTCAGAGAGAGGGGGAGAAATAAATAAACAAATAAATAAATTTTTTCCACTCTTGACAATAAACTTGACAAAAAACAATTCAGTTTAAAAGATAGTGATAAATGCTTCAAGCAAAACAATAGAATGAGTTGGGATATGAATATGATCGAGAGTGATGAATGATACAAAAAATGTGATGAAAGAATAGAGAAATAGGAGGTGAAGTCACTAAAATAGATAACATGAAAAGGCCAAGTGAATGAAGTCACTGATAAAAGTGAACATTTAAGAATCGTACATTGACTCAAAGTGAATAAAATGAATAAGATCTAGTGTAATCAATAAAATAAGTTAGATAAAAAATAGATGAAATTGGCAGTTGATAAAATAACGGGTTGTAAGTATTGAAATATATTACAGTATATACAGGGTGTATAAAAAAAAGTTGGTAAAATAACGGATTGTAAGTGTTGAAATATATTACAGTATATACAGGGTGGCTGAAAAGCCACTACCTATTTTTACAGACTTTCCAATTTAATTTAGGTACAGACTTTTCAGCCACAGTGTAGTTAAGAAGCAGCCTGTTAGTTTCAAACAATTTATTGAAAATGGAGATGGAAATCCAATAATATAGTTAGTTATGAGTATAACAGGAGAAAATAATTATGAACACGGATTGTAACGTGTGAAGTCTTAAAGATAAGTGTTTAAGAATTGTTAAAGATGAATAGAAAGTGAAAAGGAACAGAACGTTTTGAGGAATCTTGATGAGAAGAAGGGAAGAAATGTACTGGAGAGAGGGAACTAAGAATAAAAATGGGGGAAAGAGAGGAGACGTGAATGTAAAGAATGTAGAGAAATAAGGGAGAATGTTAAGAATGAAGATGAAGAAATGAAATTGGAAGCAATAGGAAAAAAGGAGAGAGTAAACTAAGAATAAAAAATTGGGGAAATTAGTAATTAGAATTGAAGTGAATTTATTAGTTGTGCTAGGTCTGAGGAGACCCATTGCACGAAAAAACAATACAAAATACACCTTGAAACAATTACTTCAATTCACGCCCTGGTGAAAACAATTGAGAGAGTGGATCGGATATGTAAATGTGAATAAAGCAGGAAAAATGAGAGCAAAACGAGAAGGAAAAGGATAATGGAGAAGAGGAGAGAGAAAGAAAGAGTAAACTGCAGAAGGAAGATGACTGATATGGAAACAGTAGAAGTTAAGGAGTAGTCAGTAATAACAGCGCATTCAAATTATTTATGCAGAAGCAGTTTTTAAAAGGAGTGTGTCTAATTCGTATGTTGTTGGCAGTGAGCAACAAGTGCCTTCCACCAACGTGTAGGCTACTGATAGGAGGAGTTGAACTCCGAAAAATAATAATTGAGCTCTCTCCCGAAAACGCATAGAGACCAGTTGCCGATTTTGGAACAGCCAATACAAGGAAGACTACTTGTAAAATGATAGTGGAGCTATTACTCAGGTTGTGTACAGCTGCAGTGCACAGGTGTTTGCAGGAATTTTTTGAAAAGTGAATAAATTCATTGCGCGCCTTAATGACCGACAATAACTGTCAGAAATGTTTTCGAGGAGAAGGGTGAGAAGACGAGAAAGAAGAAGAAGAAGAAGAAGAAGAAGAAGAAGAAGAAGAAGAAGAAGAAGAGAAGAAGAAGAAGAAGAAGAAGAAGAAGAAGAAGAAGAAGAAGAAGGAGAAGGAGAAGAAGAAGAAGAAGAAGAAGAGAAGAAGAAGAAGAAGAAGAAGAGAAAAGAAGAAGAAGAAGAAGAAAAGAAGAAGAGAAGAGAAGAAGAAGAGAAGAAGAAGAAGAAGAAGAAGAAGAAGAAGAAGAAGAAGAAGAAGAAGAAGAAGAAGAAGAAGAAGAAGAAGAGAAGAAGAAGAAGAAGGAGAAGAAGAGAGAAGGAGAGGAAGAAAGAGGAGAAGGAGAAGGAGAAAGAAGAAGAAGAAGAAGGAAGAAGAAGGGAGGAGAAAAGAAGAAGAAGGAGAAGAAGAAGAAGAAGAAAGAAGAGGAGGAGAAGGAAGAAGAAGAAGGAGGAGAAGAAGAAGAAGAAGAAGAAGAAGAGAAGAAGAAGAAGAAGAAGAAGAAGGAGAAGAAGAAGAAGAAGAAGAAGAAGAAGAAGAAGAAGAAGAAGAAGGATAAGAAGAAGAAGTAGAAAAATGAAAAAATAAAGAGGAGTAGGCCGGGGATGAGGATATGTAGTAGGAGGAGGAAAAATGGATGAAGAACAACAAGAAGAGGGGAAAGAAAAAAGAAGTGCACTTATCCAAGACGTGAGATTGCACCCGAAATTGGAGCCAAACTGGTCGTCAGTTGGTTATATACTGCAATTACACGCATGCCTCGCCCAATAATCTGTTTCTCCTGTTTTTATACTTTATCTCTGGCTTTTGGCAATATCACTTTCTCCATCATGCACCCATATTTTACTCTTATCTACTTATTTGTTCATGCATCTCTGGAACTTGGATAGACTCTATTTCATTCACATTCTATCGCGATGAGGCTGGTCAAGATATAAGAAGGTTCATCAAAACAATTATTTTCTGTGTTGGGTTTCCAGAAAACCCACATGACATATTCATTATTTTATTCATCAGGATCTTGTAAAAAAAGCTGAAACGAAAAATTGAAAATTTGATACATATTAAAAATAGAACCCATTAACAAAAGAGCATTCAAATAAGTAATAACACTAATAACATAGAAAAAGCATACGCAAGTAGATGATTTATCCCTATGTTAAATTGTGAAGGACAGAAAAACGACGTGATGGTGGCGATATCTCTGGGGACTTGAGAGATACTACTTCAATTTTAAACATGAACATAGATTATATTTGATTCCATCTTACTGGCATTCTAACAATTACTAAAATATAATGATATTCATTGTTTTGAATCTGAAGTCAGGAGTACCTGTTCGGTTGTCGAGACATTGTTTAGTTCTTACTAGCAGCTCATAACAAAGTTGATCAATTATTTGAATCATGGATGATAATCAATATTTGAATATTAAAAACTCCTGAAAATCAAATTCAGCTTCATTTTATTGATGAAGTGAGATATCATCTAATTACACAAAATTATAGATAGAATTTTCCTTATACAATCTAGTTCATAATCGGAGCATTTAATGTCCGTACAATACAGTAATTTTCATGTACTTCAGCTTAGATTAAATAAGAAATGTAACATTTCAATGGAGGGGCACATCGATTGATACAAATCTCTAATAGGTAATAGTGTAAAAAAACATTAAATTTATGGTTGAGCATGAAAGATCATTCGAAAAGATACGGCTGCGACCAATTTTTAATGGTTTTGTAGATATCGATATGGTCGGTTTCGATTTTTAATGGTTTTTAGATATCGGTATCTCTGGTTCATTAGCATTCTTTTAGCCAGCTAAAGACTTCTATTTCAGGCTCTTCATCCCATTCATAAGTAGAGTGTGAACTTCTCCATGAATAATAATGAGAGTAACATGAAAAATACGCTCATCAGGCCTTCATTTCTCACCCAGATGAGGTCTGTGATGGAAATATTGATTTTTAATAGATTAGGGGGGCAGACATTTTACGGTGGAATATATCTGAAAGTAATAAAAGAAGCAGCTTTAGCTTGATGAACAGGTTCCCTAAATGCGTTTGAAATCCAGCCGCGAAATTCAAAAATCGACTGTTCCTTGATTTATTACGGCCTCTGTAATGTGACAACTTCCAAATAGCTGGGAATCACTTAGTGGCTGGGCGTTTTTTTAATAAATGAGTTACATAATAGCTCACCTAATGACTTCTATCCTTTGGAGATCAATTTCCACGCACATTTGCGTCGATTTCATAGCTACCAAATTATAATCCACGCCCGATTCTTGGTTGTTTTGTTTGAATATTTATTAGTTTTGAGAAATGTGGATATGACTTTGAATGATTCTCTGGATTTCAATCGAAACTTGAAATCAATCAATGTCTTCTATTTGAATAGAAAGCTCTCTAATCGTTAGCTCACTATCAGAGATTGTACGGATAATATTATTTCTATGGAATATATTATTAGTTGCAAGTCTGTGAGGTTGAAAGATCTTCACAAAATTCAATCAGTAACGGAATTAATCATGAGTTTTTCTCCAAACCCATTTGAATAAAATCCAAGACGATTTTGTATCAATGGTTCCTGAAGGCATTGGTAAAATCATCTTTATTGAATAAATTAGTTTCGTGATTTCTGGATGAAATAATGAATGAGTCTCTAAAAATCTAATCCAGAATCTAAATTAACCAGAGTTCCAATCTAAATGAGTTTGAAGAAATTAGATATAAAAGCTAGAACAATTTAACATATTAAAGGTAATTTTTATATGGACTTGATATTGAACTGAATCATAAAATTTTGATAGTTTTGGGAATTTGAAACAATTAAATAATTAATTGATATCAAAAAATTATCAAATTTAAAAATAAGATTAATGCTTGAAAATAAAATAATTCAATTTCAATCATAAGCGTTAGGCAATATAAAACAATCACTTCTGTGAATTTGAAAGATAAATTAGCAAAATTACAATGTGGTAGAAAGATCTTTATATCTCTGTAACGGAAATAATTAACTTTCATACAATACCATTATTATAGAACAACCTTTTATTAGATACTGAGTTGTTAGAAACATGTTAATCAATTTTATTGAATCAATCAAGTTGTAATTCTGGATAATGAAATATCACAATATATGAAGTCCAACCTCTCAACAAAATTTATCTAAATCTTAGATATGAATCAAAGTGAAATTGGAACACGTTGTGAATAATATATTACGAGATAATGAAATGCAACATGTTACTGTCTATAGAATTCAATATGCTGAAATAGAGCAGTAATAAATGGAATGCATTTTAATAATTTGAGCCAATTTAACCAAACAAAAGTTATTCTAAAAACTATGTTAAAGCTGCCAAATTGAATTAACGTGCAATATAACAGAATAATATAACACAACGATTGCATGAATGTCAAGAACTCAGAAGTCTGAAATGTGAGCTAAATTATGTGCCTGCATGAAAGTTCAATGTACTAGCATATAAAAGTGTGTAGTTAGTTGTAGATTCATCGTATTTTGACTAGTACAGTAAGTTGAAAGAAATAAACATAAAGTAAAAAATTAATTTAAGTAAAAAAGTAATTTTCAAGTAAAAATGTATATTTTTTCAACTTAATACATAATATTCTAACTTAATACGCCAGTTGCAGAAAAATCCAATAGACTTTAACCACCGTAAAATGACGTCATTGCATTGTCGTTCATTGGTTCTCATTGCATCGGTTCCGTTAGATGACGTATCATTTTACGTCGGTTAGAGTACATTGGATTTCGTGCAACTGGCAGTCTATCTTTTAAAAAGATGCTTTCTTCACAGTGTGCGTGGATGCAGCTAACCTGTGTGGTAGGATATTGTGACAAGCAGTTAGGAAAGAGTCCTGCTGAAAATATATTGATAAGGTGAGGATGTAGCATGTACAGCTGGACAGTTAACATGTTTATTGAATCGATACACTGTAACTGCCTGCCTGGCACCAAGTACAACGAATACAATATCAATTGAGAAAAGTACTCTCCACTGTTGTTACTTGTATAGGAGGTGTGAATTTATTAATGAACAGTGCATTGTATACATCTATTTAGTATACGATAACGGTATGAAAATACAAATGGCCAACATGCTACAATTGCTATGGGGAAACCCACTCAAAATGGCGTGTGCCAAACTATCTACATTTTCTTATTATTTCTATTTTTCCTCTTTTTATCCGTCTTCTTCTCTTTTTTTCTTTCTCGGCCACTCCTCTCTGGCTTCTGCATTACATTGCGGATATTTTATTCATATTCTCGTTAACAATAAATCATCAACAGCGATCTCAGAAATCTCTGTTGTCTGTGTGATAGTAATAAATGATAATAGTTATTATCTACAACAAAAGGAGTGGGGGGATTACCAGGGCTTGAGGCGATGAGTAAAAAGGATGTTTGGCATTTCCAGTGTAGAAGCTTGCCAAGCGGATATTGTTCTAGCATAGACTAACATAAAAGCGAAATGGCACTCACTCACTCATTCATCAGCAGAACTAAAAATCTACTGAGCCAAATTCGTTCAAATTTGGCATGCATGTTCAGTTGGACCTTTAGACGCGCACTAAGAATGGATTTTGCAAACATCCCAAAGATACGCCCAATATTCGCGATTTTGTGCGTTTTCTCAACTTTCTCGAGAACCTATTGGCAGAAAATGTTGAAATTTGGTCGTTTAAGGTCTAAAAATAATAATAATAATTTATTACTACTGTCTTAAAATTTATTTAATAGTCTTTCAACACTCTTCATACAGTGTGTTTTAGGTTAAATGAAGCCTTGAGTAAAAAAGGTATTTTATTATTCTACAGCACGTACTTTGAGGAGCAATTAAAGCGAGATTTCATACTTGAATTTTCGTTTCAATGTAACAAATATTAAAATTGGAACTGAACAGTTCATAAGCCAAAAAGCTAGCAATTAAATTTCATAAAAAAATTGGTATACATTTTATACATATATAGCAATTGAAGCGAGATTTCATATTTGAATTTTCCTTCCAATGTATCAAATATTAAAATTAAAAATGAACAGTATTCATAAGCCAAAAAGCTAGCAATTAAATTTAATGAGAAAATTAGTGTACATTAATTTATACATCGGCATGTGATAAATCACCATAATGTGGTGAAAAGTGATTTATCACATGTCAATATTATTTAATTATTTATATTACTTAATTTTTTATTTACATGTTGATAAGCAGTAAAAGGTTGTAATGACAATACAGTGAAACATTTTCCAGTCAAGATACCATAGCAATAATTAAATTGAACGAAATTCCTAACTAATGCCATATAATATTCTGAAGACTTCTGCTACTGCAAATATTGACAACAGAATAATATCTAGTAAGGAAATTCGATGAACGCTGCAGAAGATCTCCGGTGGTCAAATGGCTAAGGCAATGGCCCAGGGGTGCTGGGTTCGATTCCCGCCCGGGGAAAAGTTTTTTGTGCAGCAGCGTTCATCGAATTTCCTTACTAGCTATTATTCTGTTGTCAATATTTGCAGTAGCAGAAGTCTTCAGAATATTATATGGCATTAATTAGGAATTTCGTTCAATTTAATTATTATGATTTAACAGCAACTGTATAGTTGCAATATCTCATTTCCTTCCATACCATAGCAAGTTGAATGAGCTATCATAGCTATGGTCAGTAAAGTTGTCAAGGAAAAAGTATAAAGTGGAGGCTATATTATACTACCTAATACTGGGTTATAATATAATGGTTATTTACACAACCCAGTGCACTGGAGATTCGGACTGAATCATCTACTCAAACATTCCACCCAATTGCCTTCACAAGGCTGTGATATTTATGTTGAATTTCTCAATAGATGGCCACCCTAGAGGCAAATTATGTGAATTGGTTTTCGGTCTCATAACAGTAGTTATGTGATGTGACAGGCTGCCTACCGCTCACTATAACTTCATCAGTTGCGGCGGAAAAGTGGTAAATTGACTGGACGCATAAAATAAACAACGACTGATCACAGGTTATCTCAGTTCGATTGAGCAATTTTTCGCTTCAAAATGATAGTTCGGCTAGACACGACTCCATGGATATTCAATCTTTGAGCACAAAAATTTCGAAGACATTATTTTTTTATTTAACGGCCGCTGTGTGATAAATGGTAACTGCATGCGTAACTCGACTGGTCCTCGACTGGACGGGTTCTTGTTAGAAAATTATTATTGCCAGACTGTGATGCCATCTGGGGGACAGAGAACGGATAAGAAAGGATAAGAAGAAGATGGGGAGGAGAAGAAGAAGAAGAAGAAGAAGAAGAAGAGAAGAAGAAGAAGAAGAAGAAGAAGAAGAAGAAGAAGAAGAAGAAGAAGAAGAAGAAGAAGAAAAGGAAGAAGAAGAAGAAGAAAAAGGAGAAGGTGAAGAAGAAAAATGTGAAGGTGAAGAAACAGGAGAAGATGAAGAAACAGGAGACACAAAAGAAAAAGAGAAACAAGAATAAGATGAAGAAAAAGGAGAAGGTAAAGAAAAAGGAGAAAGAAGTTAGTCGAACGGAGGAGGACAAAGAAGAACAGAGAAAGAATGGTGAGAAACCGGAGAAAGAAGAGTACAAAGTGGAAAAAGGAGGTTGAAAGAAAACATCGTAGATAGCTGATTAGATGCTGATTAAAAGCGTTCCCACTGATTATTGATGTCTGGTAGCCATTCACTATCAAAATGACGTGCAATAAAATAGACGACTTCTGGTGCCTTCTCTCTTCTTCCTTGTTTACTCATTTCCTCTCTCATGCTTTTTCATCTTCCCTCCTCCCACTTCTATTCTTTCTATCGTTCTTCTTCCACTTTCCTCTTCAACTCGATCCTCTATTTTCTCTCTCCATTTCTCCATCATCTTTATTTCCTTCTCCTTGTAGGAGTTGCATTCAAAGTCCACTCAAATTTCACTCTCTAGAACTATTCATGGAACATAAATACATAAAATTATATATATTTTTTAAATACAAATCTACTGTTCTTCAACAATAAACATCATCATATTGATGCTGAAGGAAATAAAGACGGAAGTCAAGAAACAGAATGATATTTGAGCTGCTGAGGGAAAAAATCAAATTAAATATAAAACCACGGGGAAAGAGAGTAGAGAAAGTGAATAAACTGGGAACCAAGGAACTTGACAAACAATATTTCACGGTAACTGTGGTTTATGCATTATGAGTAGTGGTTTTGTAGTAGTTAAGTAGCAGGTGCTGATAATAATAATAAGGCTGTGACCAGTTAGTCAATATGAGAGGAGCTTATAAAGAAAGGATGGTCACAAATTACAATAATATCATCTGGCCTAAGGAACCCTTCTTGCTAGGGCCTTAAAAGTTGCAGCCTGCATTCTCCCAACTGAAGATTTAAGGTATAGTCTGTTACTCTTTTACTAGAGCCTTGAGTCCAGTAATCTTCTAAATAGAGCCTCAAGCTGAAGTTCGGTACTCTCTTTACTAAAGACTTGAAGTACAGTTTGGCACTCTCCTCACTGAATGCACTATCTCAGGTACTATATCTCTATCTGAGCTACTATCTTTATTCTTTATGTTTCCAGGGGATAGCCTAGACGGTCGAATCAATTGGGGGGAGGGGAAGGGGGCTGTTTGCTCCAGGGGGCAGGAAGTCAATGTGGGAGAAGACTAAAGAAAGAGATAGAAAGCACAGAGAAAGAGAAAGAAGGTAAAGGAAGGAGATAGAAAACACGGGCAGAGATTGAAGGTTGAAAATTTACTTGAAAAGGTAAAATAAATACTGAGAAACGGCGGAAAATTTGAAAGAAGAAGTAAAAAGTGAAAAGAGGATGAGGGAAGCGGACAGGGATGTGGAAAGGAATCTCAGAAAAAAACAAATGCTTGGAAAAGAATCAAACTGAAGAGAAGTATCAGAATGAGTGAGTGAGAAATGTAAAAACAGGTTATGAAAAGGATGGAGGCGAGCAAAAATATGAAAATAAAAGGGGAGGAATGTGAAAATGCCTACTGACAAGAAAATAAAAAGTGCCAATAGCAAGAAATTTACTTTTTACAGCATATAGAAAAGGAATTACATCAGAAAGAAAAACAATTTTTGAGAAACTAAATCGGAATAGTAGAACAAAGGCTTAGGAATGAGATTAGAGAGTATCAGATTAGATCAATATTGATTTTCCCTTGAATATAACAAAACATTTCAAGATTATGAAATTCTAGATACATTTTTTCACAATCATTTTAATAGTTGGGAGTGTAAGGTCCAAAATGTACCATCTTCGTTTCTCAGTTTAAACTGTAATGTTCAGTAGAACATTTAGTTTAATAGAAACAAAATAGAATATTTTTAATAGAAATTGGTGCATAAAGAAGAAGAAGAAGAAGAAGAAGAAGAAGAAGAAGAAGAAGAAGAAGAAGAAGAAGAAGAAGAAGAAGAAGAAGAAGAAGAAGAAGAAGAAGAAGAAGAAGAAGAAGAAGAAGAAGAAGAAGAAGAAGAAGAAGAAGAAGAAGAAGAAGAAGAAGAAGAAGATGTTGATGTATAAAAAGAAGAAGTAAATGTAGTTCGCCTGCGGTCGAGAAAGTGAAGCGGTTTTAAGACGCGCGGCCCGCGAGCAACACTACATTCTACACCGCAAAACGATCAACGATCTTCTTGTCACTCCTCCTTCTACTCCTCTTTCTCCTCCTCCTCCTCCTCCACCTCCACCACCTTCTCATCCTCCTTCTACTTAATACTCTTGTTTAATCTGTCACTTCTCCTATCCCACATATACAGTCTGTTCTGCTTTCTAAATTTCAAGTTTGTGTGCAAGCTAATTCATGCATGCAAACAACAAAACTATTCGCATCTTGAATGCTCAAGTCTACCTGGAAGTGATTGAATGAGGATTCTTCCACCGTTATTGGACTTTTTGATTAGTTGTCACTCAGAAAATCGAACTACTGGTTGAACACGCTTGCAATCGTAGATTAGCAGTGAATCAAATAAGCCGGTGAAGTTTTGTTTCTCGATTGAATTGAAATGCCGAAAATCAAACTTAGAAATAATGTAAACAATAATTATTATATAAGGTCAATTTCAACAATAATATATTGAAGGAAAATTATTTTTATGGATAGAATAATAGGCAAAGAAGAAGAAGAAGAAGAACCAAATTCATCAGCTTTAAGAAAGATTGATATGTGATTGACTGTACATCATGAAACGTTGTCAGAAAGTAGTGAATCAGCTGTTCGGACATCGGACTTTCTGACAAAAACATTTCTAGTGAGTGGTTCTTGAGCACCAGGCCAAGGGTCAACTAGTTTTATTCGAACTATAGTTGNCGCGTACCCAACACGGTTTCCCATTAGTTAACAGCTGATTCATCATCTAAATTTGAAAGAAATTACTACAGGCCTGATTTTTTTTCGCATTGGGTCTGTGAACTGGATAGGAATGTCATTTAGACACTATTGGTAACGTATACTTTTGGCTTGTGCCATGCTAGGAGGCGTTGACTGTTGTCTGTATAGTACATTGATGTTGTTTGTTAGTACTGTACATAGTGTTATATGTTGTTACTCCTAATGGATTCAAGCAGTTTGTACCTAGCCTATAGGACTACCTACTCAAAACAACAAGCATTACTCTCATGCAATTGGCCATTCAACAACTTTTCTTCTTCCCGTAATAACTCTCTTCTCCTCATTTTCTCGCATTTTCTCGCATGCCCCTGACCCCCCGCTTTCTTCCCCGGCCCGCCTTGTCTTTGAATGTTGACAATGTGGCCCTTGATTGATAAAGGTTTGGTATAGGAGATATAGGGTTTAGGGTGGAACTAATTTCCACAAAAACGGAGTTTGATTTTTTTAGTTCCTTGATGGTGAATCTTTAACATACAGTAAGTCTAGGAAAATATGACTATGCAAAATGCGATTTTTGGCCACCATATTGAAAAAATCTGAAAAATTTGAAAATTTTTTAAAAATTGATGTTTGGTATCATAATTGATGTTTATTAAATGGGATTTAATGCTGAAAAATGATCTGTTTTTTTTTTTTGTTTTTCATAGAAATAATAAACAAAATGGTGTACAAAGAATACAGTTGAACTTAAAGCAGTCTAAGAAATTGAATGACTATCAATAAAAATGGATGTTATACGGACATTCCACCACTTATTAGTAAAAACAAGATAATGCCTGGAATTAGAATTATAAGAAAGCACAATAAAGTAAAATAATAAAATACAAATTTAAAAGAACTAGAGAAGTAAGAGTAAAGGGGAAAAACAAAAGAAGAAGAAGAAGAAGAAGAAGAAGAAGAAGAAGAAGAAGAAGAAGAAGAAACAGAAGATTGAAGGGAAGAAGAAGAAGAGAAGAAGTAGAGGAAGAAGCACCTTTGCTTAGCCAAGAGCCAAAAGCCACTTCTGCGCTCGTCTGCTTATGTATGAGAGCGAGTAGGCGAGGATACAACGGTGTTATTTCGTACGGTGTGGCAGGCTATTGTACTATTTATCTAGTTGTGCGGTATAATGCTACATTCTGGCCGGGTTTCACCCCAAGCTATACACTACACGCTGCCATCATACCAAGCTTATATTCCAGCACAATACAAGTATACCAAGCTTATTCGGTACACGTTTTCTGCCCACTTTTGCCACACTATCAATGTGTCTAGTACACAGTATATTCCTGTAATCTACGTCAATAAACATCAGCTAGGAAAGCGGCGCGATAGGCCAGGCTACGCATGCGCAGATATCACCTTCCCTCCTGATTTACATTGTGGCCGCGCTCGTGTCCGTCTCCTTGTTCCAACATGCTTTTTATTTCAAATTGCATTTCATTAGATTAAAAGTTTGAGGCGTGTTATCTGAATTATACCTCCTGCTTGCGTGATAAACGAACGACGCAACATCTGTTCGCCTCGCTAATAACTTATCAAAACATCTTGATAGAGCATTATCAGCTGATAGATTTCGAACTGCGTCTTAATTCTCACAAATAGGTTCTTTCTGTTTTATCAGCTGTTACAATATTTCTAGATAGGAATGAGGCTGATAGAACAGCAGGTTTGGGGAAACTTGAAATTCGCTTGTAATGTGAACAGGTCTTGAAAGTGATCTTGCTGGAATAATTGTTAGGCTAGTTCGGTTAATCAAGACAAGACGATATCACGTTTAGTCACAGTAATTCACATAGTTGCTTATGAAGCAGCACACTGATGCAATGACGGTGTGTGTTGCTTCAGTACCGTAACTTTCTTGTCTTGTCTTGACTAACCGGTGTACGCCTAGCCTTAAGGTTTGGTTCTCACTACAGATACTGTATAATCATAGTATGGTCATTGGTGTGAAAAGGTCCATAACAGTGTGTTGGAGCATTTTTTATTTCCACAGTTTTGCAAAATGTTTGAATTAGATATGAAAAATGGGCAATCATTAACCCATTAACTCATTCTTCAAGGAATTGGCAAAAGTATGGTGGATTTGTCTTCACCTGAGGTGTTACTCTCCAAATATCTCACACAAGTTTATCATACATGTATCCGAATGTGAACGTACCTCTTCTAATCAAATCATATTTATTTTTCAATATCACATAATATAATTATACAATAAAAATTACCGAGATTACATATACATTTCTTCTTAAACGATGTCATCTTACAACTATAATAAGACTACTTAATCTACCAGTACGGTACCTCGAATACTTTTGCTATTTGGAAAGTAATCCCAAAGGTTACAACCTGTTCGGGCGAGAATAAAAGCTCGCTTTAATTAACAAACGAAGAAGACTAATATTGATACAACAAAAGAAAAGAAAATGTGAAAAAAACTAAAACTAAAGAAGAAAGAGAAGAAAATTAATGATTAAATAAAAACTCCAGTATCAGAGATTGCATTGAATGCAGTTAAGGTGGATTTCCGTTACTGCGACCGAGTGCCGCAGCGGAGCCCGACCCAGCGTTGCCAGATGCAATCCAACTATTTATAGTGGGGATTTTTCATCAATTGCATCTGGCAACGCTGGGTCGGGCTCCGCTGCGGCACTCGGTCGCAGTAACAAAAACCCACCTTTACGTGTATTTCTCTAGTAGGCGCTCCAAATGTGTGAGGTTATTTTGTCAAATTCGGTATGATTTTCAAGGTTTCTTGAAAAGTTTTATTCTTCCAATACACATAGGGAATTATAAGTTATTATACTCAAACCTAAAAAACTTCTGAACTTTTTGTAACTTGTAAATTTTTGCTTGAGTTATGTTTTGTACCTCGCAGGAAATAATTTGTTTAAAATTCAATGCAAGCCATTTGTTCAATCCATCCTCGCCTACAGATCCAATATTGATCTGAGTAGCTTTATTTGGTAACTCTTTTCTCCAATTTATAAAAGAAAAATATCTCAATCTCAATTTGAATAGCAACTCTATTCATGAGCGTGAATCGGTCTCTCAGTCATTGATAATTTCGTTTCATTTGATTCAAAACAATAGTTTATTGCAAGAATAAATGAGTGAAGAACAAGACAAGAGACTGCATGGAAATCAATTATTGCAAGCAGTAAATAATAAACTACAACATAGCGAAAAGGTCAAACACAATGTGATAAGCGTCACCATGTCCTATACTATACGAAACCAGTATATTAATGTGCATACTTGATAGTTGTAACTCACATTGGGTCCTGTGTTCACGGTTTAGTAGATAGTTTCAGCCAATCCGGTTGCAAGAATCCTGTTCGTACGATTGCCGATTTATGATAAAGTGAAATTCAAGTTGCTTCCCCATATTGTGTTCAATTTTATCACTAGATATGATTATATTTCAAGTAAATATAAAAATATCAAGATGATAATATTTTAACGAGGATTTATGTTATCGGAAAGAGTGATGTATCCAAGCCATGCAATTTGCAAAGGTTGGGAAAAATATGTAAAGATAATAATGTTAATGTTAGTCAATTGTTAAGATATTGAATTTGAGATCAAATTTAATTCAACTGTATGTTTATTCATTTTCAGTATGTTTGTCGAGAATATTATTCTTATTTCAACTTGAATAACTGGGAGACACATTTAAAATATTAATAGTGAAAACTCTCTTCTTATTTTGAAGAGATTATTGGATTGCAATAAGATGTTGTTATTCATTGCGAATCGGCTTGACTTGAAAATCAAAGTCTCGGTACCTGATAGGGTTTGATAGTTTTAGATAGATAGATTCAGAGAAAACTCTTTCAATAATATGGAAGAAGAAGTTCTGTAGAATATTGTCTTTGATTGAATTCAACCAAACAGTAGTTTTGCAAACAAGGAAGAATAAACGAAGAACAAAGAAGGAGAATTATAGTACAGGAACAAAAAGGAATAATTAAAAATAAAGAAGGGAACAAGGGGAAATTAAATTAAAAGTGATAAAGGAGAAGAAACTAGAAGAAAACGAAACTAAATGAAAGAAAAGAAGGAAGAGGAGGACAAAAGAGAAAAGAAGAAGGAGGAGCAGGAAACTAGGGAAAACAAAGGAGAAAAAGGAAAGAAGAAGAAGGAGGAGGAGGAAACTAGGAAAAAACAAACGAAAAAAGTGAAAGAAGGAGGAGGAGGAAGGAAGGAGAAGAGAAGGAGGAGGAACTAGGAAAACAAAGGAGAAAAGGAAAGAAGAAGAAGGAGGAGGAACTAGGAAAAACAAGGGAAAAAATGTGAAAGAAGGAGGAGGAGGAGGAAACTAGGGAAAAGAAGGAAAGGGAAAAGGGAAAGAAGAAGGAGAGAAGAAGAAGAAGAAGAAGAAAAAGAAGAAGAAGGAGGAGGAGGAAAAGTAGAAGTAGAGCGTGGGGAAGAAGATGAAGAGAAGAAAATAATTAAACCGAAGCAACAAAGTAGGCCTATCTATCCAAGGACACGACATGATATATTGTACGAAAAAAAAAATTTCGAAATAAGAATACTATTTTTTAAATTCAACCCTCTATGTTTAAATTCTAGGTTTTTTGCTTCTTACTTGATCAATTAAGATGACAGTAAGTTACTATATTTCAAATTCCAAAAGTGTTCGATCATTAGATATCCTGCGTGAAGACGGACACGATCATACTATCTGAATAAATAATAATAGTAACAGAAAATGGATCAGGATTTTATAAAATGGAGAAGCAAAGAAGAATAAGAAGAAGAGGTGGACACAGAAGAAGCAGAAGAAAATGTTATAATAATAATAAGAAAACAGAGATCAGGATTGTTTAGAATGAGGTCTCTCATTGAAACATGAATGTGATCATTTATCAGCTAAGTACATCAGGTAGTGGACACTGAAAGGGCACTTGCACCCTACAACCAACAGCTATTGATATATACATTCATAACATAGATTCATGTAAATCTAATACATCTATACATGAATAGACTTCCTACAGCCGTACGGACATCATGCCAAATACACGTGCCCAGATACGCATGCGCAGAGTTGTCTCATTGCCTGCATAATATTAATTTTCGAAGTCAATTGCATCTAATGTTGTAATGGATAGGAGGCCTGCATGTACGAAGCCAGTTACCCTTTGTCAATAAAACAAGTACAGTCACCCGCGAAATGTCACCGGATAGCTCTATTATTCTGGCTGGTCTCGGTTATAGAAAGTATTGTGACAGTGCTGGTTTTGTCTGAAATACGAGCTTTTAGAGAAGGAGAGTTTTTGGTTAGTTAAATTGATTTGGAGAGTCGCTTTTATAGAACCCTGTTTCCATGACAATAAATGCTTGGGACATATCATATTTAGAATAGGTCATAGAATGATATAGAAATTGTAGAATATAGAACATATTCATGGATTAAATGGATTAAAAAACTGCATACATTATGTCAATGTCACTTGAACTACTGGATACTACTTAAAAAACTATTACATTACTTTTACTGCTGAAGACAAGTTCAATTTCGATGATTTAGTGACTCATAGCACAGGTGAAAGAAACAACATATCCTTCAAAACAACATATCCTGCAAAACAACATAACAAGGATAATAAAAAAAACATAACAGAGATAAGAGTAGATAGGAAAGTCCTTTATCTACGCTATATATTTAATGAGATAAGAAATGTAAAGAGTATGAAGAGAGTGGGTGTTCTTGGCTCTTTGTTACTTCAAACCATTTTTCATTGCATGGTGGAACACACCTGTGATTCCTGAAACAAAAAACCCAGTGATTGATTCAGTATGTTGGAGATTCTCATACTCAGATTATTCATCTGGACAATAGTAATGCAATTCGGCGAGATTCATAATATATGCATAATACATTGTTTTGTTCACCCAGTGTGCATATATGTTACCACCAGCTGTGATTACATGACAGTATTCTTCATCTTTACTTGAAAGAAGGGTCAACATTTCTCATTCAAGTCTGCAAATCAAGGTTGACTATTGTTGAGCTTCTTGAATGTGGGAGTAATGGAGAAAAAATCTTTCTTTCGATGAATTTGTGAGAAGTATTCACTTAATAACTCATTATCATTCATTTATCAGCAGTAAAAACCAAATCTAAATAATACAATAATTGTACTGTAATTCATTTAGAATATACAAATTTTATTATATTTATTTCAGCCTCACAAAAAATAGAAAACATTAGGTCTACTACAATTAGGCAAGCATGGCCTAGCAGCTCAAAATAAATCAACTTCAGAAGATTTATAGATAAAAGGCTCCTGAACCGACAATGATTTACATAATCACAGATTTTTACAATAATCAAAGTGCATTATGAATTCATTAACTACAATGAATCAATGTTGTTACAGTATTGTACGGGAGTAGAATGAATGCTTATACTTTTTAAACAATGAGAGGAATAGAATGATGTCAAAGGTGCAATGAATTGAAACGACAATGATTTCATTTTTTATCAAGGTACCTTAGCAAAATGAACCATCTCTACCTTGAAGCAAAGACTAACTAAATACTAGGTAAAAGAATGAAAACATGGAGAAGTTCCGCAATATCTCCGATGCGAGTATTAATTTTAGTAAGTATTAGTAGTAATTTTACTATAAATAACTGAATGGATTACCTTTGCTTGAATGCGAAGATTTCTGCTTCTTTTACAACATTCTTCTTTGCTTCAGGATTTTAATATTGCGATGGAAATAGACTCCACTCCATCTTCTTCTCCTTCCTCCTCTTCTTCTTCTTCTTCTTCTTCTTCTTCTTCTTCTTCTTCTTCTTCTTCTTCCTCCTCTTCTTCTTCTTCTTCTTCTTCTTCTTCTTCTTCTTCTTCTTCTTCTTCTTCTTCTTCTTCTTCTTCTTCTTCTTCTTCTTCTTCTTCTTCTTCTTCTTCTTCTTCTTCTCCTTCTTTTTCTTCTTCTTCTTATTCTTCAATTTCTTCAACCAACCCTTGTTAATCCAACTTTGCTTGATCTCGTACTTACGAACACGTTTCAAAGTCTCAGCCAACTAGAGTACTCTTGTAACTTTTCAACTTTTTTCAATGAACCTTTCCAGAGCACAGTTACTCCAAGTGCGTAAGCAGGCATACTTAGATGAATGAAATATAGCGAAATCGGAATTCTATAGTAATACACTCTTGGTTTGAATGAATGAAGCCAACTGGAATGCAGTCTTGTTTGAGCGGAAATTGAAATAGTTTGCAATTGCCGCCCTGCCATTCATGGTTATTGTTATCGTTTTATGAATTAAAATTGCTCTCGCAATAAATTGCCGGCTTCCCGGCCGCTATTGCTTCCTCAAATCGCAGCCGATTGAAAGATCAAGGAAGTATTTATGGACTGGATCGCGTCTCCTAAATTAATAGTGCTCATCCTTTTCAGTTTCAACAAGGCAGTGCTCATTTTACCGGTTTTCCTGCTAGGTAGCACCACAAAAAAGACAAGAAGACTATCTGGTTAGTCCATGGTGATACCTTGTACAGTAATCATGTACATTCACATTATTTCAAGTCAAGAAGAATCGTTCATTTCATGCGTGACGACATAATTTTACTTGTCATGTAGTGGCGAAGCGATGACCAAATAACTATACCACGCTTCGCCACGGTTGTCATGGATCTAATTATAATTATATCTTCTATAATTATATATATTTTTAATTTCATCTTCTTGTCCTAAAATAAGTTTTTTTCGCCATTTAAAAATTTGTCAAAACTCGTGTGTCTATCATACTTCTAAATTTCGAGTTGTAACAGCCTAAAGTAATGTTAATAGACTTTAATTTATTGTAATGTATTTCATACTAAATTGTCTTCTCATACTTTTCTAATCATTTCTCATTACTCATTAGTAAAATTTTGAAACGTTTTTGTTCATGTAGGCCTTTGAGCAATTGTTGTAACACACAGATTATGTGAGCAAATAGTTCTGGATTAATTAGTTAATCTCACACAAGTATTTCAAACATGTAAACGTAAATTTCATGAGTACTATCTAGCTGCTCGTTGAGATCCTGAGCAAAACTCAACTATCTCATACCTGTATTCGAATGTAAACGTACATTTAAGGAGTATACTGTTCACGTTGAGATCTCAAGCAAAATCCCCAGCTTCACCTTTTACCATTTTAGGATGACATCAATTACAAGCGCACATTGCACAAAAGCACAGATGTGCATCATTAATTACTTTGTGCAGTGAGACATTTACACTAAAAGCAGGCAGATTGAATCAAGTCATCAGCAGGCGCTTTAAGGCGGTCATAAATGTGGACTGTTGGCTGAAAACAGCTCGAGATGTATGATAGGCCACTCACTTCTTTTCCTTGTTTCTGTCTTCCTGACTCATTCTCACTATCTGTTTTCCTGTACTCTTCTCTTATTCACTGTTCTCAATTCCTTCTTTTCTTATTCTCTTTTTCTCTTTCTTCTTCAATCTCTTTTTCTTCCTCCTCCTTCTATTCTTTCTCATTTTCTATCCCTTGATTCTACTCTTTTATCATCTTCCAGTTCAATATTCTTCTCTTCTCCTTCTCCACATCTTTCTCTTTTCTTACCTCCTTCTTCTCCCCATCCCCTCCTATTCAAATCATTTAGTCTTTCCCTTAAACTTCTTCCTTTTCATTTCTAACCATCTTTTCTCCTCCTTCTTTACCTCCTCTAATATTCTCCCTTCCTCTTCAATCTCAATTCCTCGATTCCTCTACCTCTCCATTCTTCACTCCTTCTATCTCTCCCGCCTCCTCCTCTCTTCTTCTCCTTCTACCCCTCCTCCTCCTACTTTTCTCCTAATTCTACTGCTCTCTCTCCTCTACTTCTCATCTCCTCCTACTCCTCCTCTTCCTCCTTCTCATACTCTTCTATCCCTGCATTCACCTTCATGGATATACAACATGTGTCTGGTAACGTTCATGAAAATAGTAAGCAGAGCTCTGTTTTTAAAATAGTCAGCAGATCTCTCCTACGGACGGCCGTACTCGATTGTCCTGAATTGGCACGGGTTGACTGAGCAGGGTGGATCCGAGAGGTGCATGTGCAACGAGATGCATTGCGTGTTGCAGTGCAGTGCAGTGCAGTGCAGCTGTGCATTCCTCTCTTCAATCGCCGACCGAGAATGCATTTACATAAATCTGCATACTCGGGACAGCCGAGAGACCTCGCTCCACAACTGAACTGCAACCATACATCACCTGGTCTGTGGTCCATGAACGCTACTATTCAATCTTCTCATCTTCCTCTTCCTCTTCTTCATCTTCTTCTTCTTCTTCTTCTTCTTCTTCTTCTTCTTCTTCTTCTTCTTCTTCTTCTTCTCTCCTTCTTCTTCTTCTTCTTCTTCTTCTTCTTCTTCTTCTTCCTTCTTCCTCTTCTTCTTCTTCTTCTTCTTGTTTCTTCCTTCTCTTCTCTTCTTCTTCCTCTACTCCTTCTTCTTCTTCTTCTTCTTCTTCTTCTTCTTCTTCTTCTTCTTCTTCTTCTTCTTCTTCCTTCTTCTTCTTCTTCTTCTTCTTCTTCTTCTTCTTCTTCTTCTTCTTCTTCTTCTTCTTCTTCTTCTTCTTCTTCTTCTTCTTCTTCTTCTTCTTCTTCTTCTTCTTCTTCTTCTTCTTCTTCTTCTTCTTCTTCTTCTTCTTCTTCTTCTTCTTCTTCTTCTTCTTCTTCTTCTTCTTCTTCTTCCCTTCTTCTTCTTCTTCTTCTTCTTCTTGCTTGTTATTCTTGTCCAATTTGTTCTTTTCGTCCTACCTATTCTCGCAATTCTTCTTCTCCTCCTTCCTCCTTATCTACTTCTTCTTGTTCCTTTTTTGTTCATCATCGTCTTTCTTTTCTTATTTTCTCTTCTTCTACACTTTCCTTACATGTTCTTCGTGTTTCTCTTCATTCCTCTTCGCTCGTCTTTCTCTCATATCCACCTGGCGTACCTCTCTTACTTCTTCTTCATTTCTTCCTTCCTCTTCTCCATTTATCTCCTTCCTCCTCTTCAATCGTTATTTTTCAAATTCATCATATTTCCTCTTCTTTTTTCCAAAATTTATCCAAGAAGTTATCCTCTTCCCTATTTTAATCAACTTCATCATCATTCCATTTATCTTATCATTCGGAACAGTTTTTCCCACTTTCTTTTTTCCAATTTTATTCCTGTTCTTTTACATCTACATCTTCCTCTTTCTTCTCTAACAATCATTCTTCCTTAATCTCTTGCCTCTCCATCATTCTTTTTGTTATCTTACTCATCCTCATCCTTTTTTCAGCGTTCCTTCCTTTATTTTTACTCGTATCGTCCTTCTCATTCATTCTTTTTACCTCCTTTCATCGTCTTCCTCTTATTCAACTTTCCTTCCCCATTATTCTTAACTCTCTCCGTTTTCCATTATTTCCTCTTATTCATAGTTCTATTCTCACATTTCTTCATCTTCTACATTATCTCTTTCTCTTCCATCCTCTTCTCTCTCTTGTCTCCTCTCTTCACATCTACCTTCTTCTCTCTCTCCTCCTTTCTTCTTCTTCCTTCCTCCTCCTCCTTATTCTCCTCTCCTCCTCCTTCTTCTTCCTTCTTCCTCCTCCTCCTCCTCCTTCTCCTCCTCCTCCTCCTCCTCCTCCTCCTCCTCCTCCTCCTCCTCCTCCTCCACACCTCTTCCTCCTTCATCCAGCATCTCCTACCCCTCATTTCCATCCGCAAAGGCCTTCCTCACCTCCTCATCATTCTCGTTATCTTCTTCTCCTTCATCTTTTTCCTCATTCTGCCCCCTACCCAGCACGACAATCTGTCAACCAGCTCTGCTCTCAGGCCTTCCAGTTGGCTACCACCCGCCGGCATTAATCAAATAGATAATATATAATATATTTCACCCTGTTTGGGCGGCTATGCTGCATTGTGAGTGATATATTTATTGCGCTACCGCTGAGTAGACTCCGCTTACATGGAGTTATTAATTGGGATTGCGAATACTGTATAATATACTTCATAGACCACTAGATGTGTCATCGAACTGTCTCCAGTCTTGAGTTCTCTCTAAACATTTTGATCTCTATTTTCCTCACATACGTTAATTTTAACGTTAGTTTAAATCTCCCATACGAAAGTTTCACTCCCATACGTTACTCTCATAACTATTCCTCTCAAAAGCCTATGACTTTCAAATTTTCATTTTTTTCAACTGCTCTTTGCCTATCTCATCCTTTGCTTTTCTGAACGTTTCTCTGTCCTCACGCATATTTCTCTAAAAGAAGAATAAGAAGAAGATGAAGAAGAAAAACAAGAAAAGAAGAGGGAGGAGAAGGAGGAGGAGGAGAACAGGTAGAGGAAAAGGAAGAAGAAGATGAAAAAAAATTAGATTTCACAACTTGATTTAATGTTGATCTCAACAATTTTACATGTAAATATTGTTTTCTAAATGGAATTGAATAACATAGTCACTATAGTGCATTTCATATTGGTTTTTTTCTATACTCGAAAACAGTAGCACTATAGTGTTTTGTTGGTGTCAGAATCATTGCTCAAGATTTTGATTCTATTCTAAAAATTGAAAGCTTTATAAAAGTATGCTATTAATTTAGTACACTAAGGGCCGGTCCTAGACTAAAACGGGTGGCTACCTTAGCATCGACAAACGATTGTCTCGACAGGATAGTGGGTTAGCAGCATAGAGAGCCCTTAGTATATAGTGTCGAGGCTAACGTTTGTCGATGCTACGGTGGCCACCCGTTTTAGTCTAGGACTTGGCTAAATCCCGAGCTCATGAACCGGCCCTAAAAGTGTACTGATTATAGTACACTAGTATTACTGCTGCTTGACAAGTACTGCTGATTTCTGGTTGTGATAGAGAGGGGGAAATACAAGTAAATTGGTCAGCTACTGTGAGATGCAGTTGAAATAAAAGTGAAATAAAACAAAAAAACCAGCAAGATGCTAGTTAACGCTGGCTACTCGACAACCAAAACAGGCTACCGGTTTCGTGTAATTACAATCTTTAAATAAAATGTGTGCTTCACACCCGGCGACGAGTGAAGAAGGAGAAAGAAAGAGAGAGAAGAGGGGATTCAAAAGAGGATTGTGAAAGAGATGAAAGGAGGGGGAAACGTGAGGGAAAGGAAAATGTGAGAAAAACGAAGTATTCAGCTGCAGCAGAAGGATAAGAAGAAGGAGAACAAGAAGAAGGAGAAGAAGAAGAAGAAGAAGAAGAAGAAAGAAGGAAAGAAGAAAAGAAGAAAAGAAGAAAAGAGGAAGAGAAGAAGAAGAAGAGAAAGGGAAGAAGAAGAAAAAGAAGAAGGAAGAGAAGAAAGAAGAAGAAAAAAGAAGAAAACAAGAAGAAAAGGAGAAGAAGAAGAAGAAGAAGAAGAAGAAGAAGAAGAAGAAGGTGAAGAAGAAGAAAGAAGGAGGAGAAGAAGAGAAGAAGAAGAAGAAGAAGAAGAAGAAGAAGAAGAAGAAGAAGAAGAAGAAGAAGAAGGTGAAGAGACAGAAGAAGAAGAAGAAAAAGAAGAAGAAGAAAGAAGAAGAAAAGAAGAAGAAGAAGAAAAGAAGAAGAAGAAGAAGAGCGTGAAGAAGAAGAGAACAGATAAGAAGAACAGAACAAGAAGAAGAAGAAGAAGAAGAATAGAAGAAGAAGAAGAAAAGAATATTGAAGAAAAGAAGAAGACAAAGCAATGAAGAAAGAGAAGAAGGAAATAATAGAAATGAGAAGAAGAAGAAGAAGAAGAAGAAGAAGAAGAAGAAGAAGAAGAAATAGAAGAAGAAGAAGAAGAAGAAGAGGAAGAAGAAAAGAAGAAGAAGAAGAAAGAAGAAGAGAAGAAGAAGAAGAAGGAATAGAAGAAGAAGAAGAAGAAGAAGAAGAAGAAGAAGAACAAGAAGAAGAAAAGAAGGAGAAGAAGAAGGAAGGAGAAGAAGAGAAGAAGAAGAAGAAGAAGGAAGAAGAAGAAGAAGAAGAAGAAGAAGAAGAAGAAGAAGGAAGAAGAAGAAGAAGAAGAAGAAGAAGAAGAAGAAGAAGAAGAAGAAGAAGAAGAAGAAGAAGAAGAAGAAGAAGAAGAATGAGAAGAAGAAGAAGATGTAAGAAGGAAGAAGCTTCCCATTTACGCGGTGGTTACCAGGTGTAATAATAATAATGGGAGTACTGTATCCGCAATTACACTCTGCTCAATTACACTTTGGTACCCTTGTCCGCTGTATCACAAGATAATATGCTGCTGCTGCTGCTGCTCTTGTAATGGACAGAGTGATTGAAAAGATAATGCCCACCAGTTTATACGTTGGCTACCCTACACTCAGCTCAGTATAGAGCCATTTACAATCAACATAGAGAAAAAACACTAATCAGAGTCGTTGGTGCATCTTCAGTGGCAAGTAATGTTTATAGTTTACAAACCGTGATTGAATGCATGGCAGAAAGTGGGCAGACAGTACACTGACTACAAAGACATTAGACAGACTGTGTACAGATAGAAGACAGACAGTATAAGAATAGATGTGTTGACCGAGTACAGTTTTAGAGGAGGAGACCTATAATATGATCAATGTCATGTACACCTATAGCAGTGAATGGATAAATAATAAGAGATCTATTTCTGGCGGATGTAGAATAAATAATTAGGCGTTTGGCTAGAGATTTTAATGGATTTCCGGGAAGAATGGTAGGCTATCAACAGTCATCCATTAGATAAAGAAGAAATGAGGAAGCATGGGATGAATTAGAATTGATAGAGGATGTTATCAATTTCGATTTCAGATTCATTATGATTCTGATCTAGGCTACTTCGCAACTAGTTTTTTTTCAATTATTCTTTAATGTCTACATATATCTGTATAATTGTCTAGATACGTTTTCCATAATTTGTACAATGTCATGTACTTCTGCAATGATTCTTACTACATATTTTATTATTATCTTATTACTAATTTTAGGCTACCTTTGGGGCTTTTAGTGTTACTCAATAGTTATTCAAAAATCATTATACAATTCAACTATTATACATTATACAAATAGTTATACAAAAATCAACAATAGAAACAAAATAATTGATAAAAGATGAAAAATAGAAGTTTAGAAACAATTGGATTCAATTCTCTTGTCATCTGAAAGACAAAATGGATGCCTTCTTTGAGAGGAAACGTACTTGCTAAGACGGAGCTCTCTGATTGGCTTTCAGCTTGTACACGCCCACAATTGGGTGGAGCCAACCAACCAGCTGACATTTTCACATGATAGGCTAAGACTCACGAGTTCCTAGTTTTTCGTCATTTTCTGTTCTTATACGAGATGCCAATTCCTAAATCTTGAATAATCTGGTTCAAAAGAAACGTTTTAATATGAAAGTGGATGAAATTTCTCCAAGTAGATGAAAAGAATTGATGGTTTAGGATTAGAAAGATGATAACTTTTCATTCAATCGCCATTTTAAAATGTGTACGCTCTTTGTACTGTGAACTATGATAAACATAGCACTATTTTAGTCAGATAAACAATTCTTTTATTTGACATTTACTGTGGATTGACCCGAATAATTATCATAATATTAATGCCAATAGGGAATTGTGATTTTGGATACAATTCCAATACATTCATTCCATTTAATTCTCTAGATTAAAAATAACTACAATCAATACATATCAGATAGAAACATTGGAATAGTTTCCAATACCTGTATTCAATAACGGTGAATCTTTTCGTAATGTTCATTGCAACGATTTATGGATATTTTTATCGTAACAACACAAATGAGTCTTTAACGTTGGTACTTATTGTTTAGTCCAACACATGATAAACAATCGATAATTACATCAGAATAAAAATAATTCACAGTGTTTAATGTTGCTGATCAAAAGTCAATGTGGCCTTTCCGAGTCATGGTAGTGTACTGTACTGGTACTTGACTTTTACTTTTAATTATCGAAGTATGAGCTCGTTTGTAAAGACAAATGTTTACAGTAACAAAAGATAGCAAGCTCGAAGAAAAGGAAGAAGAATAAATAGGAAGAGGAGGAGAAGAAGAGATAGAAAGAGAAAAAAGAGGGAGGCAAGAAAGAATGAGAATGTGAAGATAAGTTGAGAAAGAAGTTGAAGAAAAGAGAAGAAGGCAAAGGTGAAGAAGGATGAGGAGTAGAAATAGAAAAGAAAAAGAAAAAGAAGAAGAAGAAGAAGAAGAAGAGGAAGCAGAAGGAGGAGGAGGAGAAGAAGAAGAAGAAAAGAAGCAGAAGGAAGAAGAAGAAGAAGGAGGAAGACGAATAAGAAGAAGAATAAGAGGAGGAAGAAAAGAAGAAGAAGAAGAAGAAGAAGAAGAGGAAGAAGAAGAAAGAACAAGAGGAAGAAGGTGAAGTAGGATAAGGAGTAGAAGTAGAAAAGAAAAGACCAGAAATGAGAAAGAAGAAGAAGAAGAAGAAGAAGAAAGAAGAAGAAGAAGAAGAAGAAGAAGAAGAAGAGAAGAAGAAGAAGAAGAAAGAGAAGAAGAAGAAGAAGCAGGAGAAGAAAAAGAAGAAGAAGCTGCCGTATGATAGATAAGACGACCCTGACATTAAAAGAAAGCAACTAAATGATGTAGGTCTGAGTGAGGTGGCAGCGGCCCCAAAATTAAATTCGCATTTTCCCGCCTCTCAGTCCTTGTTCAAATATCATCCTAGCTGCTACGACCCCTATTGACTTCGCACTAATCATCCTATTGCTCTCCTATTCTTTCATTCAACCTCAACACAATACTCCACTCAACAATTGAATGCAATACATTTTTCATCGCTGTTTAAACAGACATCACTCTGTAAACAAGGCGCTGAAATGTAGGTCAAAGAAAAAACAATACAAATGATCGTTTCCAGTGATTCGGTTCTAGAGCGGGTATAATCTGTTTTTAACAAGGGACAGCTTAATTTTGCCGAATGAGTGTTGATATGAAGACGCAGAAGGAATAGATAATAAAGGAGAAGCCGACGAAGAAGAAGAGTGAGAAGAAAAATTAGGTGAAAAGAAAATAAGAAGAATATGAAGAAGAAGAAATGAAGAAGAAGAAGGAGAAAAAGAAGAAGAAAAAGAGAAAGGAGAGGAAGGAGAAGAGAAGAAGAAGAAGAAGAAGAAGAAGAAGAAGCGAGCAGAAGAAGAAGGAGAGAAGAAGAAAGAAGAAGAGAAGGAAGAACCAAGCAGGAAGAAGAAAAAGAAAAAGAGAAGAAGAGGAAGAAGAAGAAGAGAAGAAGAAGAAAGAAGAATAGATGGGTGAGAAGAAGAAGAAGAAGAAGAAGAAGAAGGAGAAGAAGAAGAAGAAGAAGAAGAAGAAGAAGAAGAAGAAGAAGAAGAAGAAGAAGAGGAAAGAAGAAGAAGAAAGAAGAAGAAGAAGAAGAAATGAAGAAAGAAGAAGAAGAAGAAGAAAAGAAGAAGAAGAAGAAGAAGAAGAAGAAAAAGAAGAAGAAGAAGAAGAAGAAGAAGAAGAAGAAGAAGAAGAAGAAGAAGAAGAACAAGAAGAAGAAGAAGAAGAAGAAAAAGAAAAAGAAGAAAGATTTCCTGCTATTCATTCTTTTTATTCGAAATCATTAATTCAAACTATTCCAGCCTCTATATTGGTTGGCTGTGTCTAATCTGTTTTTAACAATGCAACACTTTTTCACATGAACTACAACTACAGTACCTAATTGTAAGCAGTCAACATTGTTTTGTCATTGTGTAGCCGCCTTTGTCTTAATTCCAATGCATCCAGAAATGTTTTGTTAATTTTGTTACTCAACTTGACCTATCACTTCTGAACATCTTTACTCATTCACTAACCTAAATAAATATAGATGGCCTAACACTGACCTTAAGGTTTGGCCTGAATTCTTCTTGGGTTAATGAGCATTACTAGTTATACAGAATGGATTGTGTAATGTATACAGGTTGAAGTAATGCTAAAAGTGGATAATTTGATTTTTGTTTAAATCAGGGATATTGATTCTGTTATTCTTGTTATTCTAATCCAATTCATTTTACATACCATTATTCAAATACAGTTATCACGCGAAAATACATGCTTTTGCCAAGAAGTTGGGGGAGAGTTGACAATGTTTATTCAATTTAATGAATATTATCAAACTTATCTGTTTCCTATAGGCAAAAAAAGCTCATGAATACTTGTTACTCTTCTATAGCCAATCGCCAACTGCGCCGAAGTCTCGGTCCCTGCCAGTTAATAAGAGCCAATAAATTCTGACAGCAATATCTCCCGAAGTGTATCAACACCTATTTCAGACTCCACCCAACCAACGGTGTAGCCCAATATTAGTGTCAACCGGCAACAACAATAGCAAAATTATAAGAAGACCAGTGCTGTGATTACAATGTCGTTAATTTTGTGAGGTGTTATCATCAGTTAGGTGCAAAGAACGAACGCATTTGTCACTCGCATAACAACATGTTATTAGCATGTCATCTATCCAACGTCGGCATAGCACGACAGCTCTTTTGTCTTCGTTTGCAACTAAGGGTTTGTTGTGAGACTTTCGAAACATCAGTCCTCCTCCTCCTCCTCCTCGCATCCCTTGGAGAGAAGGAGGAGCAGAAGGAGGAGATTGAGGAGAAGGAGGAGGAGGATGATGAGGAGGAGGAGGAGAAGGAGGAGGGAGGAGAAGGAGGAAAGGAGGAGAAGGAGGAGAAGGAGGAGAGGAGATGAAGAAGAAAGAGGAGAAGGAGGAGAAGGAGGAGAAGGAGGAGGAGGAGAAGGAGGAGAAGGAGGAGAAGGAGGAGAAGGGAGGAGAAGGAGGAGAAGGGAGGAGAAGGAGGAGAAGGAGGAGAAGGAGGAGAAGGAGGAGAAGGAGGAGAGGAGGAGGAGAAGGAGGAGAAGGAGGAGAAGGAGGAGAAGGAGGAGAAGGAGGAAGGAGGAAGAAGGAGGAGAAGGAGGAGAAGGAGGAGAAGAAGAAGGAGGAGAAGGAAGAAAGAAAGTGATGAAGGAAAGTGAGAAAGATGTGAAGAGAAAAAAATGAAAGGAAATTTCCTTATTTGATGTCTGTCTCCTTATTTATTCTCCAAATTTAGTGTGTCTAATGAATGGACAAGCAGAAGAAGATGAAGCAATGAGAAGAAGAGTGAGAGAGAATGAAGGAGAATGACAGTAGAAGTTGAAGAAAAAGAAAGAAGTTGAACAAAAAGAAAAGAAGAAGAGAAATATAAAAGGAGAAGAAGAAGAGAAGAAGAAGAAGAAGAAGAAGGAGAGAGAAGAAGAAGAAGAAGAAAAAAGAAGGAGAAGAATAAGGGGAAGAAGAAGGAGAATAAGAAGTGGAAGAAGAAGAAGAAGAAGAAGAAGAAGAAGAAGGAAAAGAAGTAGAACATCAATGACGAAGGATCGTTTCGCTGCTCATCACTGTTCTAGACCTTCATGGCTATTATAGTTGGTAACAAGGTTCTGCTTTTATTGAGTTGATGACTTTGTAAAGTACTTGGTGGTATGAAAGAAGTCGGCCTAATTCGTTTGTACTTATTCGTTCGATCGCAGTATAATGCAACCTTGCTCAATACAATACTAACTTTTCTAAAAGATCAGTCTTAAGTCTTCAGAACTCCATCAAAGGTTCTTCTTCTTCTACGTTTTCACATCTTTCTCCTCTCTTTTCTTCTTCCTCTGCTTCTTCTTCTTTTTCTTCCTCCTTTTCTTCTTCTTCTTCTTCTTCTCTCCATCCTGTTTTTTTTCACCTATCTGCTTTTTCCGTTTTCAGCTAACTTCTTCATTCTCTTTTCCATTTTTTTGAAATTGAAATTTTACTATAGAAGAGAGATATTATTCTCCTTTATTATTGCAATAGAGACTAACTACACATAGACTAATAGACTATACATAGACTAACTAGTTCAGTTATACTATAGTATAACTATAGTTAGTCTATGGAACTGATTTCTCATTGTGATATTGGTTCTTCCTTTGTAATGTATCGATATTTCCAAATAACAAAAATACTTGAAATAAATTCACTTATATCTATATATCATATTTTTTCCTCAAAATATTCATTACTCTTGTAATGTATTCTGTGAATTTGTTCCAAAAAATTACACTTCAATAGAAATCAATCAATCACTCTTCTCCTGCCAATATTCATTTCTGGTTTAGGAATTTCACTGTTTCAAACTACCACAGAGAACAGATTAGGAGATTATCGCTTCTACTAAGATACTACTTTATCTTCTTCTTTATTATCTTGCTTCTTTTTCGCTTCTTCTATTCCATCTCAAACTCTTCCTACCTTCTTTTCCTCTTCATAGGCGATTCTATCCAACGTCATATCACGTACAACCAATGAAGAATTGATAAGTACAAGCAGATTAACTGGAAACAAACAAACGAGCATCGCTACTTAAAAATATTACACAAGAACTCTATTAAATAACTGTTTCAAGATACACGGATACATTGGAACCGTTATTTTCATAGTGTTTGTGTTAGCCTACTGCAATTTCATCATTCAGAAAATATACAGTGTTATCATTATTTGAAGCAGATTTCATAACGCGATGTTCCACATTGATGATTTCGAGCATCTGAAAATTAGCGTCGTTGAAAAATTGATTCATATAATTTTATGTGGATGGAGAGCGCGGCCTCACAAGTAGTCGATGTGCTGCAATCCGGTTGCCGAGCCGATTTTGAAATCTAGGCGGAAAACCTCTCGAAATAATAATCTATATCATAGGACGCCCATCAAAGTTGATGGCCGTTGATCCAGGATCTTCTTGATCGTATGTTTCCGTCATGAACTCTTTCGAAAGTTAAATCAAATCGAAGTTTATTCATGAAAAATAACTTACAATACAAGACCAAAATTCATAAAAAAAAATTACAAGTAGTACGAAAAAGTATTGTATGATTTAAATCATTTTTCAATGAGTTTGGGAATAGGCCTATTAACATTTTCCCTCTACTTTTTCACTTTTTTCTTGAGACTAACTTACTACTAGTAGGCTCAAAACTTATCAATATAAATGAGCTCTTCTTAGGATATCTAAGTAATTTGTAAGTAAGCCCATTTTAGAATATCTAAGAGATAAGTAAGCCCTTACTTTGTTCAGGTTAAAACTATGAAAATGGGAGAAATCGATTTGAAATAAAATAGATTATTCATTTTCTTATACAAATTTATGAGAATTTTCAAACATTCCCTGTATTTGGTATATTTCTTACGATTGTTCAAGAAAAATGACAAAAATGTGTTTATTTGTATGTCAAACACACACACCGATTTGTTTGTATGAAGCAGCACACACCGATGCAATGACTAATCGGTGTGTTTTGCTTCATAAGCAACTATGTGAAATACTGTGACTAAACGTGACTAATCTCGTCTTGTCTTGCCTTGACTATCCGGTGTACGCCTAGCCTCATTCTCCAAGTTAACGAGACGAATTAGTATTAGTTATAATTAATGATTATAATAAAAAATCAAGAGCACTATGAATGTCAATTCAAGTGAACGTAAAATCAACGCACACTATGTTATCAAGGTGACGGTGCTCATTAAACAGTTCACAACGTCCCCGCTGGACCCCTGGTGGCAACTGATGTTATCTCTTTGATGTTGATGTCATTTTGATGCTGTGACGAATCAATGATGAAGCCGGAAATTACGTCTTAGATTAAAGCAAACTGTAACGTCGCAAAGAGTTATCCGAGCAACTGGCGAAATATTCAGAGATTACCGAAATTCATAGGTCAGGGTTCCCTTAATATGCTGTTTTCAATGACCCTCATTCTTGTCATTTCACGATCAAGTGTAAGGTATTACTCTGAAAATTATCAGGAAGTTTTAAAGTATTCACCAATAACATCATATACAGGTACACTAAACCACAATCGGGATTTTACACTGATTTTTCCAAATTTTCATTTTCCGAACTTTATTGTATTTTTATAATGTTTCTATTTGTTTTGTTTTGATTGGAAAATAAATTATTTATTTTGTACAACCAGGATTAAACAATCCTCGACCGGTTTTCGAATACGTATTGCATTCCTCCCAGGGACACGGAACTTAGACTCGGGCTTTTTGTACAATTTGTATGTACAATTGTCGTTGGAAGACAATATTGTCCAAATTATTCCAAAGATAATAAATTTACTTCTTTTGGTCCGGGATTACAGTGTATCTCGGTTATTACGTCATTCAACTGTTCGACGCTCAACATAGAAACGCTATGAAATGGTTACTGAGGGTGTCTATAAAACAACTCCAGGTTTTTAAGGTGCTAATCGTTAAATTACTAACAGTTTCATCTTCTATAGTTATTAATAATTATATGAGTTTTCCAAACACCGGCGTTCTTTTATAGACACCCTGTAGTATAAGCTTACACTTCTATTATATAGAGAATGTAGAGAATGATTGCCGTTACATCCGAGTTTACGTGATAACCGAGACCATTGTATTCACCTTTGTTAGAGTTTAAATACAGAGTGATTCAAAAAGAATACCACAACTTCAAAAACGTGTATTTAATGAAAGAAACATAATAGAACCGTCTGTTATACTTACAGAGTTTGAAGAAGTTTTTCACTCACAAACAAGTTCAGATATGTTCAATATGACACCCTCAGACACTCGAGCAATATCAACCCAAAACACCCCTCAAACTCGTTCCACTCTCTGTAGCATCAGGCGTAACAGTTTGGTAAGCTGCTGTTATTTCTTGTTTCAAATCATAAATGGTGGATGGATATTGATGATTTGAAACAAGAATTTGCAAAGCATGATACACTTATTGAGCAGTAAATGTTGTTTGTCTGAATTGTTCACTTTGTAATGAAGTATAACAGACGGTCTTTTTGTTCTCATATCAATTGAACACCCATATTGAACATCTCTGAACTTTTTTGTGACTGAAAAAAACTTCTTTGAATACGCTTTGTAATGATGTATAACAGAAGGTTCTATTATGTTTCATTCATTGAATACACATTTTCAAAGTTGTGGTATTCTTTTTGAATCACTCTGTATTATCACACAAGTACTGTACGTTGAGAAATCACAATGAGCTGATAATAACATATGCAATACTCTTGAAACCTTTACTCTCTCCAAGAAAATATCAGCAATCCACATTCATTAATGACACCAGTAATTTATTTCTAAACCGATTAATTTTGAAACGAAATGACACGTGACTGCTAATGGTTGGAGGGTAGTAAATAATGAAGAGTGAGTACTCATTTCAACTTACAATACTCTATAAATTAGACTTGTATATTGAAGTTATTACCATATGCCTCTGGCTACACGACCACGCCCTATGGCATACATTCCTGCATCGAGTTCAAAAACTCTTAACTTAAAACATGAACTGATTTTTTCTATAATTATTTTCTACTCTATTAGCAATGGTTGAGTTATCGATTTCCAACTCTAGTTGTAAGAATAGGTACAGAAAAAGTGGAAATCAATAACAATTCTTCTTCTTCTTCTTCTTCTTCTTCTTCTTCTTCTTCTTCTTCTTCTTCTTCTTCTTCTTTTCTTCTTCTTCTTCTTCTTCTCTACTTCTTCTTCTTCTTCTTCTTCTTCTTCTTCTTCTTCTTCTTCTTCTTCTTCTTCTTCTTCTTCTTCTTCTTCTTCTTCTTCTTCTTCTTCAATGGGAGCTACAGATGCACGAGCCTTAGCTTGCGATTAGATACCAACACTACAACAAAGCTAACCGTTTTCCTTTTAAATTAATATTCTTCTCCTCCTCCTCCTGCTCCTCCTCTTTCCAAAATTGTCAATCTCAACCTCCTCCTCCTACTCTTCTTCCACCTCTTCCTCCTCCTGTTTTTCGGGTATTACACTCCCCAACCTCCATCACCCTGTTTCAACTTCTTCTATTTCTTTGAAAACGTCATCTTACTTTTTCTACGTATAATGTAATCAGCGGATGATTTCCACTCCAACGCTGTATAGTGAACACTGGTGCAGTGGAGAGAGTGGAACCGCTACAATCAGCTGTTTGATTGCGATTGCAGTTAACGGTCGCTCGCTCCAGTTGTGCGCGCGTGTCGCAACGGGGCGACCTTGGGGTTGACGACGCTTGGCGCACGCTTCCTTCCCCCCTCCACCACCTCGTAATACCTTCTTCTTCTTTCTCTTCTCCTACTTCTTCTTCCACTTCTTCTTCATTCCTCCTCCTCCTCCATCTTCTTCTTATATTTCTTCTTCTTCTCCATCCTCTTCTTCTTCTTCTTCTACTTCTTCTTTCTCTTCTTCTTCTTTCTTTTCTTTTCTTTTTTTTTTTTTTTTTTTTCTTTTTCTTTTTTTTTCTTTCTTTTTCTTTTTTTTCTTCTTTCTTCTTTCTTTCTTCTTCTTCTTCTTCTTCTTCTTCTTCTTCTTCTTCTTCTTTCTTCTTCTTCCTTTGTTTCTTTCTTCTTCTTCTTGTTTTGTTTGTTGTTGTTGTTGTTGTTGTTTGTTTGTTCTCCTTCTTCTTCTTTTCTTCTTCTTCTCTCTTCTTCTTTGTTTCTTCTTCTTCTTCTTCTTTTCTTTCTTCTTCTTCTTCTTTTCATTTCTTCTTTCTTCTTCTTCTTCTTCTTCTTCTTCTTCTTCTTCTTTCTTCTTTAACTTCTCTTCTTCTTCTTCTTCTTCTTCTTCTTCTTCTTCTTCTTCTTCTTCTTCTTCTTCTTCTTCTTCTTCTTCTCTCTTCTTCTTCTTCTTCTTCTTCTTCTTCTTCTTCTTCTTCTTCTTCTTCTTCTTCTTCTTCTTCTCTTCTTCTTCTTCTTCTTCTCAGGCCCGGTCAGGAGCCTGGCTGCCAGGGCCCCTGAGCTGGAGGGCCCCAAAACGGAAAATGAAAAGATATTTTATTGTTAGATATTTTTTTCATGTTTTCATACAAACCCAGGCACTTGCAATATTCTACAATTCACGCTGCTTTGAATTTGTCTTTATTTCATTTGTTCAAACTTATAGATAAGTTATATTTAGTTGGAGATTCTATTGATAGCTTTGATCGTCTTTTGCTATTTATTATTGAATTCAACAATATACGGAATCTAAGATATTACACTTGCAAAGTCAAGTACCTATAGTCCGATTCACGTCAAGAAGTCAGCATTGTTTATATGAGGAGCATTGATGCCAAGTTTCATTGAGAGAGAAAGAGAAAACTGCACCAAACGTGTTTGTTGGGACTGTGTGCGACAACAATGCACAGTGCGGCAACTATGCACAGTGCGAATAGGATAGAGACATCAGTAACTGCCTTGTGCTGAACAAGGATTGCAAACTCCCATCTAAGCAATGCTGACTTCTTGACGTGAATCACACTATATTAAAATTATGACAAAAAAGCCTGCCGCCCAACGGAGCTACTAAAGTCAGTGGGTTGGGTCCCGAGTCAGAGAGAGATATAGTGAGTGACAGATTAGATTAGATTAGATTATTTACTTTATTCATGTAGAATACAACATAATGTCAGCTTAAATTCTATATCAAGATACAGTAGTTATTTCATTGAACGTCCTTTAGTGTAATAAAAGTAATTACAGAATTAATTAAGTAGAAAAGATAAGTTAAGGGAGCTTACAATAAAATGATAATATACAATGAACGTCATTTAGGATAAAAGTAATTACAGTATCCATTAAGTACAAAAGATAATTTAAGGGAGCTTATCAAATGAAATTTTATTTATACTAGTAAATTTAATTTAGAGCTCACTAATAAAATGATAAAATCCAGGTACATCTATTCAGTTTGGCGGACCGCGAGCAACTTCCACTCAACTGAATTTCTGTATATACTGTATAATTATATCGAGCAAAATGACTGTTATTCGCCATCCGCCAAACTAAACGAACATCATAATTATATTCAATATTCGATTCAACTAAAGAAAAAAATAAACTATGAAAATTTATTTGATGATATGGATTAACAGATATGAGATTCAATATGCTAACGGTATTATGATAGTTTTGTATCTACATGAAAAGGCGGAGTTTGGACATATGAATGTCCATTCTTGGAGAAGGATGTAAAAGGACATCCTTCCCATTAACACTCAACCGCAGGCCTTTATTTTTCTGACAAATTCGACTAGAACTAATATTAGGAATTTAATACTATTAAATATTATAATGTAGGTATAAGATGAATAAATAATTCTAACATAATGATGGGATGTAAAGGATAAGAGTATGAAATGTTGATGTAGTCAATATGGAATAATACTGTACACTAAATAAATGAAAATGAGAAAAAAAAAGATAATTGGAATATTAATACTGTATTTCATAATATTAAATTATTCAGAGTTGGAATATAAAAGTATTTTAGAATAGAATCATTCATATAACTACGAAGAGGATGAATGGAGGGATGAAAGATAGGAGATGTCATGTGGTTGATTCAGGGTTGGACGGACTCAGTCAATCTATCAAAAGGATATTTTCTCTATTTTAAAATGAAGCCCGCTCGACTCTCAATGGATCTTATAGAATTCGGGAGTGAATTCCAAGCGCGACAGGCGCTGACAAGAAAAGATTTAGTATATATTGTTGTTCGATGATTTGGTATTCTTAAAGTATTTTCACCTGTTCTAGTACTTGAAACATCTAGCCTCCTACCTTCAGAAACAAATTTAAAATCATTTTTGAAATAATAAGGTTTGCCATATTTTAAAATATCCCTAACAAGTTTCAGTATTTGAAAAAGTCTCTGTTCTGGCAATTTTAAAGTTGAGCTTGCAATGTGAGCTTGGGTTATCCGATCGTGTCGTTCGAGAGAGTACACAAACCTTAGACAGTAATTTTGGCAGCGCTGTAGTTTATCGTTTAGAGTAACTTGCATGTCATTAAGTACAGAATTGCAATAGATAAAGTGAGTGAAGATCAGAGATTTAACTAGTAATAATCTTATGTTTCTAGGAAGAATGTCTTGCAATTTCTTCAATGAATGCATGGCTGAAAATACTTTTTTACAAGTGCTATTAACATGATCTGACCAGTCAAGAGTTTTATTCATGAGTATTCCAAGATTTTTGACTGAGCTGCAGTAGGGTATTTCATTACCATCAACAATAATTTTGTGGATTGAATTAAAATCTATGCTGTTGATTATGCGTGAATATCCAATTACTATAGGCTGTGTTTTGATAGGGTTGAGTTTAAGGCCATTTTTCTTAGTCCATTCAACTATCAAATTTATATCTTCATTCATTTTGTGTATTGTTTCATTGATTTTAGTGGTTGAACAACTTGCATAAATTTGAAGATCGTCTGCATAAGTATGAAAATTGGAAAACTTAATAACAGAGGAGAGGTCATTTGCATACAAAGTAAACACTAGGGGCACTAGTATAGATCCTTGGGGAACACCATGTAAAACATTTTTCCAATTAGATCTATTATCACCAACAGATACACATTGTTTCCTACCGGATAAATACGAATTAAACCATTGTAGTGCTCTGTGGTTAAATCCAAAAAGGGCTAATTTGCTAAGGAGAATTTTATGGTCTACCGTATCGAATGCTTTGGAAAAATCAAACAGGCTTAAAATAGTACATTTTCTTTGGTCCATAGCTAACCTTATATCATCAGTAACACGTAGTAAAGCAGTTTCGGTTGAATGAGATTTTCGAAATCCGGATTGAAAGTTATGAAGTTTGGTATTATGCTCTAGGAATGCTACAACTTGTGCATGGACAAGTCTTTCTAGTACTTTGGAAAGCGCAGGTAAGATACTAATTGGTCTGTAGTCTTCAACTTTATTAGGAGGTAACTTTGTTTAATGGACGAACCAGAGCAAGCTTCCAATTTTCAGGAAAACACCATCTTCAAGAGATTTATTGAATATAAATGTGATGATTGGTAGGACTGCAAATAGGATTTTTTTAATATATTTTATTGGTATTTTATCTGCCCCTGTAGCATTACTACGAACATGTTGAATTGCTTTGTAAGTTTCTTGTAATGAAATTGGACGAAAACTGAATTGTTCAGCTACTGGAGTGTTTGAATTTGTTACCTGATTATTTAGATTGTTAGCATGATTACTAATGATCGTCTCGTCACGTTGATTTGAATGTGAGATGAAATGTTCATTTAAATTGTCTAGTGGTAAGTCAATTGGGGTTTGAGATTTCTGTTTACTCAGGCCGAATTCTTTAATTCCACGCCATAATGATGAAGAGTCTTGTCTGTTATCGGTCATAAATGAATTTAAGTATCTAATTTTTGAATTACGTAACTGTTGTTTAACTTTATTACGGAGACTTCGATATTCAATTAAGCTATTCAGATCATATGTTTTTTTAAATTTTCTATGAGCCTTATCTCTTTGTCCCATCATCTTTAGTATATCATCAGTCATCCAAGGTACACGTCGTTTTCTATTTATTCTCTTGGTCACATAGGGTGCATGTCTGTCATATAAGTTAAGAGTCAAATTTTCAAGTATCAACCATGTCATTAACTGAGGATAAGGCCTCAATCTGATGCCATGGTGATTGTCTTACATCAGTCAGGAAGGTTGCTTCATCAAAGTGTTTAAAATCCCTGTATGTTATGAATTTTTGTTCTGGTCTGGGTGGTTTGTAAGATAGCACACAAAATATCAGGTCATGTCCAGAAATAGCTGGGACAGAGATCTGACCCTTGTGTATAACTTCATTGGGGTCACTGACGAGTAGGTCTATGAATGTGTCAGATTCATTAGTATGATGCGTTGGATCCAGTGGTAAAATAGTCATGTCAAGACATTGGAAGATATTTGTCAGTTGGTAATAGTCAAAGTTACGATTAGTCATGTTTAGGTCGGTATTCATCACTCCCACAACTAGCATACGGTTATAAAATGGCATAAAAGAGAGAAGTGAATTTTCAAAATCTGTAAAATGACCAATTTTGGTGGGCGATAGCAAATTCCAACTAATAATTTATCAGAGCTTGATAAAGATAGCTCAAGTATCATAAATTCAGGTCTAGCAGAATATTCTTGTTTAGATGTGGTCAATATTTTAGTTTTAATACAATCTTTTACATAAACTGCTACGCCCCACAGGCTTTATTTAACCTATCATTACGGAAAAGATTATATCCAGGCAATGAAACTAGATTTGATGGAATGCTGGGCTTTAAGAATGATTCAGAAATTCCAATTACATTAAAGTCCCGAAAACGAAAGATTGCTCTTAGTTCGTCGATATGACAATTGAGGGACTGGACATTAAGATGAGCAATTTTAATACGATTTTTAAAATGGTGCAGCTCATTGGATAATATTAAACCTGTGTCATTATTATTGTTCAAATAATCGCACGTTGAGGGCGAGCGAGCAGACGCGTCAGTGAGAGTCATCATGGGGGTTGTAGACCAACGCTGAGTCAACCACGGAAGAGAACATGACATAGGAAATGGGGATGAAACTAAGTCTAAGAAAACTTAAACTAAATGAGAAAATCTCAATCACTTGAATAGCCGAGCGCATTATGAATACGCTCGCGCATTATACAGAGAGAGAGAGAGAGAGAGAGAGAGAGAGAGAGAGAGAGAGTGTGGGTGATAGAGTAAGTGAGAGAGAAAGAGACAAGCTCAGAAGATTCATAACAGCACAGTATTTATTTATTGTAAAGCAGGCAGCAGCAACATTATTTTATTTCTCGATCGCAGCGGCCAGATTTATCGTAATAATATTTCGATGGCGTCCGTTTTTATGACCCTAATATAATTACTTGTCGTCGTCTTCGTCACGAGTCAGGTGAAGAAGAGTGGGGAATGAAAGGAAGAAAGAGAGGAGGGAAAGAATTGAGAAAAATACACAGAAAAAAGAATGTGTGGGAGGAAGAGAAGAACAAAGAGTGAGAGGAAGAATTGATAAGTACACAGAGAAAGGATGATGTTGAGAAATGGAGAATTGAAAGATTTGTTTGAGAGAAGGTTTGGTTGAAGAAGAAGAGAAAGAAGAAGCTGAGTTTAAGAAGGATAAGAAGAAAAAGGATGAAAATGAAAATCATCAAAAAAAGCATGAAATAGCGGTCACCCACTACGTATCTTGTTAGGTATTGTTGACATTCCTACTGCCAAAATTTTGAAATTTTCATGAAAATTGGAAATACATTCAACATCGTCTTGTCGTCTTGATAAGAACAAGAAAGAGAAGAATAAAAGGAAGAATAATAAGTGGAATAAGGAGGAGGAGGAGGAGGAGGAGAAGAAGAAGAAGAAGAAGAAGAAGAAGAAGAAGAAGAAGAAGACGAGGAAGAAGAAGAGAAGAAGAAGAAGAAGAAGAAGAGGAGGATGAAGAAGAAGAAGAAGAAGAAGGAGGAGAAGAAGAACAACAACAACAACAAGAGGAAGAAGAAGAAGAATAAGAAAAAGAAGACGAAGAAAAAGGAGAAGAAGAAGAACAACAACAACAACAAGAAGAGACGAAGAAGAAGAAGAGAGAAGAAGAAGAAGAAGAAGAAGAAGAAGAAGAAGAAGAAGAAGAAGAAGAAGAAGAAGAAGAAGAAGAAGAAGAAGAAGAAGAAGAAGAAGAAGAAGAAGAAGACGACGAAGTAGAAGAAGAAGAAGAAAAAAAGGAGGAGAAGAAGAAGAAGGAGGAGAAGAAGACGGAGAGGTGCAATAAGAAGAAGGAGAAGACGAAGAGAAGCAATATTAGCAAAGAAAGCATGATAAACTAGCCAACTTTCTCACTAAGCTCATACCACCACCACAACCATCTTGTTCAGTTTTCTTTTCATTTAGACCGCCACCCACGAACTGAGGCGAAGTTCAGGCGCAGGACTAACTAATAGCCCCCTCACACCTCCCTAACCCCCCTCTGCCAGGGCATCCAGCTGCAATAGTAATTAATTCGCGCGCAAGCGGAGAGCACATAGCAGCAGCAGCTACTGACGCTCGCTCGTAAAAGTTGGCAGCAATGCTGATTTATCGTCAGTCGCGCGCTTATTTGTGTGTGCTCCCTGATATAAAACCACCCTCCCACCCCCCTCCAACCAACCGACCACACCAGCTAACACGAGCAGCAGCAGGAAACGTCGTCAATGTCAGCAGTAGCTGAGGAATCGAGATTTGGATAGGTATTATCATAGAGAAAGCATAGTAGGAGGAGGAGAAGAAGAAGAAGAAGAAGAAGAAGAAGAAGAAGAAGAAGAAGAAGAAGAAGAAGAAGAAGAAGAAGAAGAAGAAGAAGAAGAAGAAGAGGAAGAAGAAGAAGAAGAAGAAGAGAAGAAGAAGAAGAAGAAGAAGAAGAGGAAGAAGAAGAAGAGGAGGAAGAAGAAGAAGAAGAGAAGAAGAAGAAGAAGAAGAGGAGAAAGAAGAAGAAGAAATAGAAGAATAATCTCAACATCACCTTATCAATGCTCAGAGATGAATTTCAAATACTTTAAAACTATCCTTGAAATATGTAACCCACTACTCACACCTGGAAAGTTGACATTGAAAAGAAAATCATCGCTCGGCAACTCAGCGATGCAGCAGTTGCTTGTCATACTCACAGCCGCTACTCTAGTTGCCAGAGTTGCTGTTCGACTGCTATCACAATATTCTCTAAAAGTAAATATTTTGAGAATTTTATAACTTATCTTCGATATTATATAAGTTGAAGTGACCAAAAAATGATGAAATACTACTTTTTAAAGCAAATAATCCTACTTTTCCAGTTTGATGTGGTTAGAATATCACCTAAACTCAGTTTTCTGTAGGGTACATAGAATCTGTCCACATATTGCTCGGCGATCAGCATGTCACCTCGAAGAGCAACTCTAAAATTGCGCGGCGACATCGCCTAGTCTGAGCGTCGACATTTGGAAACACATGCTGCGTCGCTGAGTCGCCGAGCGATGAATTGCTTTTCGATGTGGAAGTTTCCAGGTGTGAGTAGTGCCTAAATAGGCCTATGACACTCCTTGGTGAGCATAATCTTTGTGCAAAATTTCACATCTATGTATAAGTGGGAGTTATCGATATCTGACCGTTTAATTATCGATTTTAATGAATTATCGACAATTTTCTGTAATTATTGAATTGAGGTAATTAGCGATCAGTATATAACAATAATTATTATCTACCTATCGATAGCCTCTCTTATTCAATAGAGTTGTTTTTGCTGGTGGTCTGCCTTATCGGTGAGTTGGCCTTATCGGTCAGTTGGCAGTCAACTGTTTAGAATAGAAGGGGGATTCACCACAACAACGAAACTGGGTTGAAAAAGAACGTCGAGGAATTTTAATTGGCAGTCAGCTGTTGAGAAGCGGGTGGAAGCGGTGACGTAATGCGCGCAACAATTTCACTCGAAAACGCGCGCATAAATGGTGTGATCCAGTTATTCAATGTGTACGAGAAGTCAATCGCATTTCAATTATTACTATCGACTATCTATCTATAGACTGATGTCTGATGAGGGACGTCTGAGTCTAGACTTCTACAAGAGTATTTGTCGTGAAGAAGAAGAAGAAGAAGAAGAAGAAGAAGAAGAAGAAGAAGAAGAAGAAGAAGAAGAAGAAGAAGAAGAAGAAGAAGAAGAAGAAGAAGAAGAAGAAGAAGAAGAAGAAGAAGAAGAAGAAGAAGAAGAAGAAGAAGAAGAAGAAGAAGAAGAAGAAGAAGAAGAAGAAGAAGAAGAAGAAGAAGAAGAAGAAGAAGAAGAAGAAGAAGAATAAGAAGAAGAAGAAGAAGAAGAAGAAGAGTAAGAAGGAGAAGAAGAAGAAGAAGAAGAAGAAGAAGAAGAAGAAGAAGAAGAAGAAGAAACAGCAGCAGAAGATGAAAAAGATTAGTCATTGTATCGGTGTGTGCTGCTTCATAAGCAACTATGTGAATTACTGTGACCAAACGTGACTAATCTCGTCTTGTCTTGTCTTGACTAACCGGTGTACGCCTAGCCTAAGCTTGTGCGATGTGCGTGCTTGTTTGATTGTTTCTTTCAAAATAACTTCTGAAGTGATCTCAACCAGCAATTTAGGGTCTTCTCCTCTCTGAGTCTCTTTCCTCCTATGTCTAGACATCATAGTCTTGATTTTAAAACTTATTGTGATATTTTGGATGAATATTTTTCAAATATGATTGGTTTGGAAACAAGCATTTTGGCATTCGCTTTAATGATAGCTTCATCCATGCCATACTCTCTATACAATAAAGTATTTTGATTTGATGCTATTATATTATGATCAGCTCTGACAGGAATGTATGCGAGCAATTTGCGAGACCGTATAGGTCCAGCTGACAAGAACATTCTATTTGAAAACATAACAGCTGAAATTGCAGTATATTTCAGGGAGATCCTAAGGGCCGGCTCATGAGCTCGGGATTTAGCCAAGTCCTAGACTAAATCGGGTGGCCACCGTAGCATCGACAAACGTTAGCCTCGACACTATGCACTAAGGGCTCTCTATGCTGCTAACCCTCTAACCTGTCGAGACAAACGTTTGTCGATGCTACGGTAGCCACCCGTTTCAGTGAATCCCGAATTCAATGAAACCGTTTGAGCTGAATCACCCGTTTTAGTCTAGGACTTCGCTGAATCCCGAGCTCATGAACCGGCCCTAAGTCGTTTATTTTATTTTTGGATTTGGTGTAAGAGAAAAAAATAGGGAAAAGAATAAAAAGGAAACGAAGAAGAATAAAAAGGATGATTGAGAAAGAGACACAACGCTGATTAAAAAGAAGCATGATCCCTTGAAAGAACAAGTTCAACTAACGAAGGAGTAAAGACCAGCAGAAAGCTTCTCTGCCTTATTACATTCTGAACGAACTCTCCCGCAACCAATCCTGCTGAAGCTTTTGCTTATTAGCGATGGAATTCGAAAAACGCACTCACAGTCCATTAAAAAAGCGTCCAAGTCTTCCGATTGTATTCCGAACGCAATTCTACGTTCTAACCATTATACTGTAACGTCATTAGTGGATAAGGCGGAGTGCAATAGTTCTACAAATTCCAAGAGGAAAAGAATATTTATTTTTATTGTCCAATCACAACATTATTGATTGTCTAATCGCAATTTTCCGTCAACTAATTGATTGTAAGTAGCGTATTTGGAATTTGGCGACCACCATGCTTGGGTAGGTAATCTGTACGAAATCAGATACAGGCGCGAATTGTCTGAAAATGCAGCTAAATCACAGATGAATTACTTCAGTTTCAAGTATGATTATATTTTTCAGTAAGTTTAATGTCTTATATCATATTCATCAAACTCGATGATGTTCTTTTTCATAACAGAATAGAATAGAATGGAATATTTATTTCATTCAACACAATACAGAAATTGTCAATATCCGTAAAGTTGAACAACGTCAGTGAAATTTAATTTTCAGCCTATGGTCCATGTATTTTAACTAAGTCATAATATTTTTATTACAAAGCACTGTATATAATAAATAATATTGAATGCTCACAAATGGTCACAAATCAAATCCAATATAAAACTACGACGTATATTAAAATACTTACAATAATTATACAAATTATGTGTCATTTAAGAACTCGTCAATACTATAATACGTTTTTTCAACTAAATACCTGTACAAATCTCTTTTAAAGGTAACTACCCTATAATTCAAATGAGTTGGAAGTCTGTTCAAAAATTTCACTCCAATATAACTTGGCTTTTTCTCATAAAGGGAAAGTCTATGAGACTGAACACTCAGATTGTTCCTATGTCTGGTATAGTAATGGTGTACATCTGAATTAGTTGTGAAATTGCCGATATTTTTGACCACAAACAATATTACTTTATAAATGAACAGAGGCTTCCAAACCTTTGTCAGGGACCATAATGTTCGTAATCTTCTTATTTCAGGCCTGGTAGCGAGCTGAATCCTTCTGAATTGTTGAATAGGAGAGGGTACGACCAAAGACAATTAGAATACTCAATAGTTTCCTATCGTCTTTGGTACGACATACATTAGAAGAAGGTGAAATTATTATTCTATCTTCCATCTCGGACTCATCTGGGCATCAGCGAAAAAAATATTTCTTGGTCAGAAGATAAAAGAGAGATCACTCATACAGAGACATAATAATTATACAAAATACCACTTCAAACTCGAATTCTTAAAATGGTTGTTCTTTTGTCTTCCAGCCATCTCCCATCATCTTGAGCTATAATTTCAAACATTTTTAGACTTGTACACGTCTCAAAAACTCCTGAAATGTTCCCAAAACCGAGATGAGTTTCAGATTCGACCGTGAAGTCATATCATGCTGCATTATCCAACTAAACGGAGTTCTTCGTCAGAAAATAATCGTATAATTACACATTGCTTGACAGGAAAACTGGGGATTTACGTCAAAATCTTCTCCAACGCTTCACGAATGAGACAAAGCATTCTTTGGAAGCCTTTTATGGCTACTTTCCAAAATGAAACTGAGAAGTTTTAAATGTTGAAGTCTTTTTTTGATAACCAGTGATTTGAGACGCTAATGGATGCTGATTATATGCTTTAAATGCATTGCTACAACCGACCAATCAAATGAGAGAGTTCACTGAGTTACGTTCTTTCGCATGGACGACTGTTATTATTCACGAAAAAAGAGGATCCGATGTAAAAGTTGGAGAAAAATTGAAAAGTAATAAATTTATGATGACTAAGTTGAATCATAAGGCTAGGCGTACACCGGTTAGTCAAGACAATACAAGACGAGATTAGTCACCTTTAGTCACAGTACTTCACATATTTGCTTATGAAGCAACACACACCAATTAGCCATTGCATCGATGTGTGCTGCTTCATGAGCAACTATGTGAATTACTGTGACTAAACGTGACTAATCTTGTCTTGTCTTGTCTTGATTAACCGGTGTACGCCTAGCCTTAGACTAGTAACAGTTGAAGTTTTATTCAATCGAAGCAATTAATTTATTTTTCCACGACCGTGTTATAACGCAATCCAGTTTCATAAATTGAAATCGAAACAGTAGCTTTTTCGAAATGGAATTTGAAACTTGTATCGTAACGACGATATTATAAAACGGATAGAACATTATAAAACCTTTCTAGTTCAATCTATTCCAGTTTTAAAACACTGGAACGGAACAGTTCCTAGCCTATATTATGGTAAACATTGACATAGAAAATGGTCGTTTGAATCAAGGTTAGTTTAGATTGATAATGTAGATATAATTGTTTTTTGTTGGTCGTAGATAAAATGGTGTATGCAATGGTTGTATTTTAGCCTTTAAACGACTCTTGAGAAATAACTTGCGGCGTTGCCGCTCGTATTTTAACCTCGGTATCTCACTCGTCGTTAGGCTCTCATAATACAACCATTGCATAAAGTACTATGAACTCATAAAATTTAAATTGGAAGTACAAATTCAGAGAAATGATAGAGATTGAATAGATTCAATACTTCCAATAAAAAAAAACTAAAAATAAATAGAAATCAATATTCTGTAGTGATGTTGAATGGAGAAAAATTTCAAAATTTTTTAATAATTTTTTGTACAAAAATAGAATAATATCTAATCTTTCTAATACAGAAGTTTAATATCTCTCTGTTTTTCCACGAGATTCAAAATCAAATTTATTAAATTCATATAATATTCACTTGTTATCCTCCATTGAAATTGAACGAGAAGATCGCAATTTGTTATCCGATACGAATTTGTTTAGAAAATGGCCGACATCAGCTGACAAAATGGCTGCTTTGAATGGGAGGAGTCATGGTAGGAAGAAGTGCTGTGATTGGATCTTTCCTTAAACGTCATATATGTAGAGGTGACAGAAATTATCCAATAGATGTTGACCAAAAGAAGATAACCAATAGGAGATGAGAATAAAACTTAGCCTCAAGTATTCATTCGAATTGGTAGAATACAATTAAATTGTTGAATTGATTATTGATGAATTAAACTTTATCAACTGAATAATAATGAAAATGAATTATTATTCATTATTAATTTATTCATCCAGCTCATAAGAATATTCGGTTTTCGTTGATTTTCCGAAATCTTATTCTAATCAATGAAATTTTCCAACTATATGCCAATGAAATATTCCAAATATCCCATTCATGAAAAAAACTGAATATTTTTTGTTATTAATGATCAAGTTTGCTCATGAGTTTCATTTTTCATTGTCAGTTATTTTTTATTACTTTGAATGAGCATAGACATTTTAAAATATGATAAAAATCTAAAAGTAACTGATTGTTTTATTAGAACATCATTATTGGCTGGTGAATTTGGTATTTTATTCACATAATAACTTTTAAATATAGGCCTTTATATAATATTCTATATCTGATATGCCAAGGGGCGGCAGCCAGAATAGTGCCTAGGGGCGGCAATAGGTTGAAATCCGGCCCTGGAGCATACCTATCAAATTTTATTATTATTGATGGGTGTATGACTTCTTTTCACTTTATGACTCATCTATTTTATGACTCATCTTGCTTGATAATATATGTTTGAAAGATGAGCCACAAACTGTTCAAAAGCAGAGCAGGGACTGATCAGAAAACATTGACTTTGTCTGGGTGAAAGTTTGAAAATTTGGAGCAAAGGGAGCAAATAGCGTTCGGCTTTCGGCTCGTAATTAATGTTGTTATTTTCCTGAACTGGTTCTGCGGCGGACAAGAACTGGGAATCCTGTGATTTAGCAGTGAAAACATGGGACAAAAAAGGGGAGTCAAGTATTACGGCGACCGAGGCCTGAGAATCACTGTCTTATGACCATTTAAGGACGAATATTGAGAAGTCGGGAAGACTTATTACTTGTCTCCGCTAACAAGCTCTTTAAAAAGTTGACGGAGAGGCCGGTTTAGCCGAGCAGGACGCATCCATCGATCGATTATTTCGTTCAACTGTCCGTGCATCGTTCGTTATTGTTGCCATTTTATGTAGGTCTGCTCCGTTTCACCTTTCAACATCGTCGGGTATTCTCCACAAACGGACGCTTTTCTTCACGTATTGACAGTTCGCTCTTGTGTGACGATCATTGTAGTTGGTTATAACTCACATTTTATACATATCATCCATTTGTGATTGAACTATGAAATAATTAATCAAGTTAGGTCTACACATTTAGGTCACTGGTTTATACATGTTGGGTACACATCCATTTATGTTTTTAGTGTACTATTCAATTTTTAATGGTCTATTAGGCGGTTCAATTTTTTCAGTTTTAAGTTGATGATGTACCTTAAGGCTAGGCGTACACCGGTTAGTAAAGACAATACAAGACGAGATTAGTCACGTTTAGTTACAATAGTTCACATAGTTGCTTAGAAGCAGCACACACCGATGCAATGACTAATCAGTGTGTGTTGCTTCATAAGCAAAGTACTGTGACTAAACGTGACTAATCTCGTCTTGTCTTGTCCTCACTAACCGGTGTACGCCTAGCCTTAGGATTAATTCACACAGAAAAGACGTGGCGCGGACATAATGTCCGCGTTGCTTTGTTTTCTTCCTGGTGACTCGAAAAGAACCGGTGATGTCAAAAACTAATACCATAATTATTATCTTCAAGTTGTTACTGAATTGGCCACTTTCATAATAGATCAACTTGTGCGGAAATTCTGTCGTATGCTGATTAATACGAAACAGTTCCAACAGAAAAGTACAGCTATTATCACGAACAAAAACCGAATGACCAAAAAACCAGCCTAAAAACAGTCGTCATCTCTCATCATCACCCCTCTCATTACCCACGCACAAGCCTAGAGCTCACGTGGGCATCACCCTCGAAGAAAAAATTCCATGTGTGGCTCAACACCCACTAGGTTGTCCTCAGCCAGTAAAGCTTTGCAGTTTATATGACAGGGGGGCTGCATGGTAACCTTAGGCCGTTACAGTGCCGCATGTACCGAAGAAACCACCTTTACGTGTTGTGAACTTTGGCTATTCAGTTCATTTGCTCTTCTGGCTACACGCTAAACTGGTTTGCTAGATACCCTCACTGTGTTTGTTCTACTACCCACGTAAGTTACGAGTCACCAACTGCATTGCTGCATATAATATTATAGTTATTACAGTATATATTTATGTATAGTTCACCTATATTGTGGTGTGGACGGACGTTCAACTCCCCGTTTTTAATCTGCAACTAGTCTTCTAACCTTTTGATCTTTTTCAGCTAGAATGTGTGTTGTGAAAAACATCTTATTCAACGCATGCAATATGTAAACCGTTTTCCCGGTGCGATGGTAATCAAGAATGGGGAAGTGGATTACGGCGCCTTTTTAATCCAGACAAAAAAAAGCTGTAAATGACTGCGGGAAGGATGTAAGAAATCAGGAAACTAGATGTTATCTATACATTGCGAGATGGGAGTAATTAATAATTTTGGATTATCGTCATAAAAGAAGAATAGGAGGGAAAGTGGGAAAGAAGTAAGGGAAACAGGTGGTTTAGTTAGAAGTCACTTGTCGCGAACTACTTGTCGTGGTTTAGTGAAGTCACTTCACTAGTCGCGATACTCAAATCGCGTCTAGTGAAAAACGTTTCTAGTGAGTGGTTCTTGAGCACCAGGTCAAGGGACAACTAGTTTTATTCGAACTATAGTTATGTGTTAGGCTAGGCGTACACCGGTTAGTTAAGACAAGACAAGACGAGATTAGTCACGTTTAGTCACAGTACTTCACATAGTTGCTTATGAAGCAATACACACCAATCAGTCATTGCATCGGTGAGTGCTGCTTCATAAGCAACTATGTGAATTACTGTGAATATTCTGCGGCGGACAAGAACTGGGAATCCTGTGATTTAGCAGTGAAAACATGGGACAAAAAAGGGGAGTCAAGTATTACGGCGACCGAGGCCTGAGAATCACTGTCTTATGACCATTTAAGGACGAATATTGAGAAGTCGGGAAGACTTATTACTTGTCTCCGCTAACAAGCTCTTTAAAAAGTTGACTTGCGTTTAAAACTTGTCGCGAACTACTTGTCGTGGTTTAGTGAAGTCACTTCACTAGTCGCGATACTCAAATCGCGTCTAGTGAAAAACGTTTCTAGTGAGTGGTTCTTGAGCACCAGGTCAAGGGACAACTAGTTTTATTCGAACTATAGTTATGTGTTAGGCTAGGCGTACACCGGTTGGTTAAGACAAGACAAGACGAGATTGGTCGTTTGGTCACAGTACTTCACATAGTTGCTTGTGAAGCAATACACGCCAATCAGTCATTGCATCGGTGAGTTGCTGCTATGGCAAGCAGCTGTGTAATTACTGCGGACTAAACGGACAAATGTCTTAACTTGTCTTCGAACGTTTATAACGATATCTGTGGAACGCAACTATTTTCAAGTAATGTTCTAACTCGCATTTCCTCTTCTAAACTCGCTCGAAATAATCCCAACAACCCAAAAACCAATCGTAAAGCTCAGTCCAATTGAGCACAACCTTTGAAAACCTGAATCACTGAGATTAGTGTTTATTAATCCTTCCAAATGACATTTAAATTGCGTAAAGCCCACCATGTAAGTCGATATCAATTTTTTCCACTCATATTATAAGAGGCAATTACTACGAAAATTGATTGACTCTTATCAATTTTTCAACTACATGCCTGAAGGAACACATTTAATTGCGTCTTTTAATCCTCGACCAGGATAAAAATTGCACCTGATCTCTTGAAGAGCTTACAAAGTGCTCTGGTAATTGTCACTCCTTCACAAGCGAGTTTGGTTTAATTTCTAATAGACTTTTCAAGGAGTTCTGTCCAATCATGCCTGATAAATGGGTCTGTAAAGACTTAAAGAGGAAGAAGAAGACAGATTAAAATTTGATTGTGAATATAGGAGTATACCTGATTCGTTTTGCTTTGGCAACTGGACTGAAAATGAAATGGACCTCATTGCAGCTTTTCAAAAGATTCCAGCTTTTTTCAATTCAAATGCAGTCATGTTAGTACGGTATTGTGTATAGGATGGATTCTTCTCTACACATACTGAGAAGTGTACACTATAATACAGGAGTATAGTAGGTGGTTCTAATGAGTAGTGATGACAAAATAAATTAAATTATAAAAATTTAATATAATTTCCCTATTTTAGAGGACATTTTTAACCTTTGCCTCACCAGCAGCAGAGTTCATTCATAGCGATTTAAAGCACATTGATCAATTCCTCCATCACCCTTGCACGTTACCACGCACAAGCTTCAGTGTTCATGTAAGCATCACCCTTGAAAATGAGAATAATCCGTTTTCAGTACCTTTGAGAAATGAGCGTTTAGTACATTCAACGTCACAGTTCACAAACTTACTGATGAAACGTCGATTTCATAACTACAATTTTCTACCCAGTCTTCAACACAGATGACCACAAGCTACTCTGAAATCATGCCCAGATCGCATTGATTAAGAGTATTTCCATCTCCGCCCTGATTTATCAGAGCAGCATCTCAGTTGTATTCGTAACAGCTGCCAAGTCCAGCTTTCCAAAGTGAGATGCAGCACAATGTGAGTGAGAGAGAGAGGGCAGACCCGTGGTGTCCATGTGAGTGAGAGAGAGAGCAGACCCACGAAGCCCCAAGGGCGAGCCAAGATTGAAACTTTTAATGTAACAGCGTTCAGAAGAGCAGGAAGTTTTGGGGCGAGTAAAATTTATCGGAACGATAAATATTTGGTTTGCCAACAGCTTTATTTTCTAGTCTAGTTCGTCTATCTGAAACCAGTTTCGTACGCCAGGATGCGACATCGGCGTGTCTTTCAGCGAAGCCAATCAACAGAATTCAACTTCAATGCTGGCTCTTAATGAATCCCCGCAGCGATATCGTTCATTGTAATCACTAACAGTGCTGCTCTCTGAATTTATTCGCGACAACTTCTTTCCATTCTCATCCTGTCTCGCAGAAAGCACGGCTGGAATTGACAATTGATCTTTTAAAGAAAGAAAAAACCTTCTACAGCGGCAGTCATTTATTGTATCACCTCGCTGTGTCAAGCGCAAGTGTATAAATTCTCCACTTTTATCACTTACAATGTTGTGTGTTTGTCACGTTTTTCTAGATAGATTAACAATTCTTAATGTTAGAACAAGAATCTGGTCGCTTATGAGCATATGTCTGATTACAAAAAAAAAAAAACGTTTTGAAAATGAAAATCAACAGCTTCACTTGATGCTTGTTATCTTTACTTTGTAACTGGCTGGAAAGTCTTGTCTTTTTTCGTTCACGCAACGCTTGAAAAAATTTACTAAAAAAGTTTTTTATTCACGGTTAGTATCCAATTTGCTCTGCGGCTGTTAGAAGTCGTCAAATTTATTGTATGTTTGAGGTGACACTTCAAGTACAAATTTAAGTGTAGTGTACTCATAACTTAAACAGCGACAACTTACAACTTGGTTAGCTTGGTTTATTTAATTGTACGTTTGGTAGGCTGCTAATGGCCAATTTTACGAGATTCGATTATTTGCGTTAATGAATGGATTTATCGAAGATAGATTCATTGATTTATGATGAAGGTACATAACTTATTTATTTCATGTATCGATTTCAATTGTTGTAAAGGGTATGTATTATTGATTGTGCAGAAATCTTCAGAAACCATTAGTGAGCCGATTAAAATTGGTCTTTATTGAGTATAGAAAATTTCATCAACCTAAGCGTTAGATAGCGTAGATTTTTTTTAAAGACTCCACTTTTGTGTTGTTCCCTTAACAAAATTAATAAATAATATGATACTTTATTCTAACGTATTTGATTTTGTTGGGAAGAATAGCTTCCATTTTTATTTTTGGTACAATGAGTGCTGTATTGAATGAAATAAAACTAGATAATATGTATAGTTGTATACTGAATAGAATTGCTCGGTATTAATATAATAATTCAGATGAATCGACAGCGAAATTTGAGTAAACGAGTTGTTTATCATAGTTTACAGTTCAATTTCAGAAGTACACTTTTTAAAATGGTGACTGGATTAGAAATCAAATATCGTTTCTATCCTAAACCATCAATTTTTGTTATCCAATTAGAGAAATTTCATCCCTCTTTCATATTTTAACTTTTTCTTCGAACTACATTATTAAAGATTAAGGAATCTTATTATCGCATGAGCCAAATTTATGACAGAAAACTTGGAACTCCTAATTTTGAGGCTATCACGTGACAATATCAGCTTGTTGGTTGGCTCCACCCAATTGTGGGCGTGTTCAAGCCTAGCCTATAGCCAATCAGAGAGCTTCTGCGTAGCAAGTACATTTCCGCCCATCTTGTTGAATCATCTTGATGGCATCCATTTTGTCGTTCGGATGCCGTGAAAATTGAATCCAATTGTTTTCTATCTTCTTCATCAGTTATTTTGTTTCTACTGTTGATTTTCGTATGACATTTCTTAGGATAACTATTAGTTTATTTTCTTAGTATAAGCTATTTTCTTAGGATAAGCAACACCCAAAAGTAGCCTAACATTTTGAAGCAAGCATCATCACAATTGTACAAATCTATGAGAAAATTTGAGACAATATACAGGTATACTTCAATACTTGAATGTGGACATTGATTTCAAAAAACACTATTTGAGAAGTAGACCAGAATATGAAATAAATTGATAACATCCTCTATAAATTCTATCAAATTCATCCCATGTTTCGTCATTGCTTCTTCATTTACAGGAGAACTACTAGTAGCCTACAATTAATTATTCTTCCCGGAAATCAAATATCCATCAATGCTCATTATGTTTTCATTATGTTAAGCTTTTAACACAATACCATGAGACAGTTTTTAATGTTAGAAAAGTTATTTTTGATGTTGTTTCTCTCGAAATAAGTTTGAATAATGAGTGAATGGATTAATGTTTGTCTGTTAGTAATCCCATATCAAATTTAAAAATTTGACAAAAGTATGGCGTTGGCTTGAATTATAAATATTCCAATACAATGTCATTAGTGGCGAAGCGTAGTATAGTCTACTTATTTGGTCATCGCAGGGTATATTCCCTATAGGAGAATAATAATTGGCGATGACCAAATAAGTAAGTATACCACGCTTCGCCACGGTCTCATAGCTTTCAATTCCACCACAAGTATAAAGCCAAGTGTGGAGAAAACTGTAGAAAAATATCTCGCCTAGCAGTTCTCTATCAATGGACACAATTTTTCCAACAGAGTTACAGCACTTGACTCAGAGCCATCATTATAATTGCGGTCAGCTTTTTACACCGCTGCGGCTAATTCACCAACCAGGAAGAATAAAACGCGAAGAGATGATTGGACAGTGAGGAAAGTGAATCTTATTATTATCTGTCATCTAATTTTGCATTTAGGATGAGGGTGAGACATAGTAGTGCACAGCTAATAAAGAAGGTGAAGAAATAGAGGTGATGAGTAAGAAGAAGAAAATGGAGGAGGAGGAGGAGGAGGAGAGGAGAGAAGGGAGGAGGAGGAGGAGGAGGAGGAGGAAGAGAAAAAGGAGGGGGTGGAGGAGGAGGAGAAGAATTAGAAGAAGGAGAAGAAGGAGAAGAAGAAAAGAAGAAGAAGAAGAAGAAGAAGAAGAAGAAGGAGAAGAAGAAGAAGGAGGAGGAGAGGAAGAAGAAGAGAGAAGAAGAAGAAGAAGAAGAAGAATAGAAGAAGGAGAAGGAGGAAGGAGGAGGAGGAGGAGGAGGAGGAGGAGAAGGAGGAGGAGGAGGAGGAGGAGGAGGAGGAGGAGGAGGAGGAGAAGGAGAAGGGGAGGAGGAGAAAGAAGAAGAAGAAGGACGAGGAGGAGGAGGAGGAGGAGGAGGAGGAGGAGGAGGAGGAGGAGGAGGAGGAGGAGGAGGAGGAGAGGAGGAGGAGAAGAGAAGATGAAGAAGGGGAGGAGGAGAAGAAGAAGAAGAGAGGAATAAGGAAAAGAAAGAGAAAGATTAGAAAAGGAAAGAAAATAAAACAAAGGAGGAGGATGGAAAGAAGAACAACAAGGAGGAGAAGGAAGAAGGAAGAAGAAGGAAGTTAACGAGAAAGAACAGAATGATTGGGCAAAAGAAGGAGGATGATAGGATGAAAGAGGAGAATAAGAAAGAAGAAGACAATAAGGACAGTGAAAGAAAGAAGAAGTAAACAGAGGATGAAGTGGAAAAGTTACAAGAGGAAAGTAAGAAAAAAAGAAGAAGAAGAGAAAGGAGAAAAAGAAATAGAAGAAGCTCAGGTACAGATCAATAGGATACCGTCATTGTGGTTATGTGAGAGAATAAATAATAATAAAAAGTGAGCTAAAACTCATTGGCGCTATTTGCTTTATTGCACATTGTCATGTAAATTATTTATTGTAGTGGTTCTATTGTTCTCATCCGGAAGCTAATTTCCAGCCTAGTTTGGTGCACGCTGCATTGTACTGTAGCACTATAGTGCAACAGTATAGTGCACTATAGTCATCTGCTCACACATAATTCACACAACATAGCATCTAAACACCCCAATGGCTTCATATTATCTTCTTCTTCTATATTAATAAAAGAGAGTTGGTGTCTGTACGCTCGCTTATAACTCGAGAACGGCTGAACCGATTTAGATGATTTTGGATTCGTTTGCATTTTTAAAGCACTGGTTAACATAATATGTATTGAAATATAAGAAAATCTCTTTATAATTAATAAATAATTAGTAAATTAATGACCTAACCTATCAAACACGACATCCATTTTGATCCAGTCCAAACAATAATGCTCCTATGAAATCAATGTGTAGTTGAAGATGCTACAATATAGGTCATCCCAAAGACGACCACGGTGGTCTGTTGGACAGCGACTCTGCCTTCCACGCAGAATTCTCGGGTTCGATTCCGAGACGGTTGGAATTTTTTTGGCAACTTTCAGCATTGATTAATATTGATTATTATCCACTCGCTTTATAAAAATTAGTATATTGCAGATTTCTTTTAATTTTCCATCAATAAAGCGAGTGGATATAGATATTTTTAGTTCGTGACATTTTTTCGTGGGGGGGGGCGATATGAAGGGGATTCATTTGGGGGGAAGAGGTGGGTGACATGAAGGGGGTTATTTGAGAGTGACATGAAAGGGGTTATTTGAGGGTGACATGAAGGGGGACATTTTTTTGGGGGTGTTACATGAAGGGGGCGAATTGGATGAAGAGGGGGTGAAATTTGGTGGGAAAGAGGGGGTTGACATGAAGGGGGATTTGTGGGGGAATGAAGGGGGGCATTTGGGGGATGTCATTTTTTGGGGGTGGCATGAAGGGGGAATATTTGTGGGGAGAAGATGGGGGGGACATTTGGGGGGGGGGGGGGGAGAGGGGGATACGAAGTTCGCCGGGACAGCTAGTTAATAATATAAATGGGTGAGGGTATGTATTTGAACATTATGTTGATGCTTTAAAACGTATACTTAGAACATAATACTAGAGATAATTCATTTTTCATTATGTCCAGAGTAATTCCATTGTATTTGGTTAGTCTAAATAAATTATAAGCTATGGTGATAATTATAAAAGGCGTCTGGAGCTTTCTAAGAATACTTCGAAGTACAATAACTATTATTATTCTAGGTGAAATTATGAGTTCTAGTGAAAACGTTACTCTAAAAACTGATTGACTGGAGCTTCTTAAAATAGAATAGAGTCGAATGACAGCATCTATTTTAACCTGGGAGGGTGAAGTTAGGGCGCAGTCGGCCCTCTCTTACCTCCAAACTCCCTCCTGAGAGTGAGAGAGGAAGAAGCAGAATGGTAGAGAGGAGTGGGAGTTAGAATAGACAAAATAAAACATCGATTTCTGGCGCATGTAAATTAATATTGAGCATTGGTGGATATTTGATTTCCAGGAAGGGTTTTTTTCTTTATTTTTACATAACATGAATTCTGCAACCACAGAATAGCGAACTCGCTATGCATAATATTAGTAAATTTTAATAATGAATGATGAATCCTTTATCTTAATTTCCATTTTTCTTGCTATAACTTATACAGCTTATTACATTCTTTATCACTCTCTCTCTCTCTCACCCCACCCTTACTTCCACCAGCATCACATTCTGACATTCTCGCTGATCTTTGCAACAACCGCCCCTCGATTCCGCCTCCAGGTTCCGCCCCCAGCACGAGAGGCGGACAGATTCGGCTCACATGCGCACAGTAGCTGCTAGTAATACGCATGCGCCCACTGCCTGACAGCCACCTTCCTTCTTCTTTATCCTTTCCTCTTCCTCATCACTGTTTCCTGTTCACCTTCTTCCACTTCTTCACCTCCTCATTCTCCTAAGAAGAAGAATAAGAAAAAGAATTAGGAGGAGGACGAGGAGTAGGAGGAGGAGGAGGAGGAGGAGGAGGAGGAGGAGGAGGAGGAGGAGGAGGAGGAGAAGGAGGAGGAAGGAGGAAAAGAAGAAGAAGAAGAAGAAGAAGAAGAAGAAGAAGAAGAAGAAGAAAAAGAAGAAGAAGAAGATATTTAAAAGTTTTAGGGCCGGTTCATGAGCTCGGGATTTAGCCAAGTCCTAGACTAAATCGGGTGGCCAACGTAGCATCGACAAACGTCAGCCTCGACACTTTTTACTAAGGGCTGGCTCTCTATGCTGCTAACCCACTAACCAGTCGAGACAAACGTTTGTCGATGCTACGGTAGCCACCCGTTTTAGTCTTGGACTTGGCTAAATCCCGAGCTCATGAACCGGCCCTTAGTGCTTCATCATCATCATCAGCATAGGCCTACTTGAATTCCAAATCTTAGTTGCCACCTAATAAACTTGCATCACAAACTCAAATTTCGCCGAAATGTATCTATGTCCCAGGTCTAATCAATAACGTTTCCAGAAAAAGATTAGATGTTGTTGAATTCGATGATTACGTCATATTATAATAGGAACAGCATACCCAGGTTAGTATAATAGCATATATTATATTCAATCAACCACTATTCACATCATTCAAACAAGTATGCGAGATAGTGATCCTATCAAAGCTATTAGACATAATTTGGATGAATCGACGTTATCAAACAGCGAGTAGGAAAATTGAATTGAATGGGCTATCTAATAAATTATAGCAATTTGTTCAACGAAATTGTCCAATTAATTGGCTCCATCAATCTACGTTGTGAGTGATATTGTATAATCTATATTAAATTTCACAAAGAGGAGCAAGAGTTATGATATGGTTCAAAAAAAGGAGTGTTCCATTCTAAATTAGAAAAAACTAAAATATCGAATGAGCTGGTCGACTCAGATTTGGTGAATTGCAATCCATATGAAGTGAATGTTATATTTTCACTTTATACTATAAAGTTATACAGAGTGTTTCAGAAGTAGTGTCGAACATTTTAGGATATTGCTCCTGAATGATAGGAGACTACGAATGTCGTATTTGAAGTGTCCAAAACTCAGCGGTTATCCTTATAGCCTAGCTGCCATTTTGTTTTTTTACTTAGGAATTTTTATCTCAAGAACGAAATGTTGTATTGATCTGAAATTTGGCATGAATATTTATGCTATAAAGACTCACGTTAAGAAATGAAATAAAAATTTCCGATGTAAATTTTCAAAATGGCGGCCATTTTAAATTTTTGATGGTGAATTTCACGAAAACTGTTCACTTTACAGAAAATTTGATAACTTTTTGTCTGTTGTAAAGTTTGTCTATAGAAGAAGAAGAAGAAGAAGAAGAAGAAGAAGAAGAAGAAGAAGAAGAAGAAGAAGAAGAAGAAGAAGAAGAAGAAGAAGAAGAAGAAGAAGAAGAAGAAGAAGAAGAAGAAGAAGAAGAAGAAGAAGAAGAAGAAGAAGAAGAAGAAGAAGAAGAAGAGGAAGAGAGAAGAAGAAGAGAGGAGGAAGAAGAAGAAGAAGAAGAGGAGGAAGAAGGAGGAGGAGAGGAAGAAGAAGAAGAAGAAGAAGAAGAAGAAGAAGAAGAAGAAGAAGGAGAAGAAGAAGAAGAAGAAGAAGAAGAAGAAGAAGAAGAAGAAGAAGAAGAAGAAGAAGAAGAAGAAGAAGAAGAAAGAAGAAGAAGGAAGGAAGAAGAAGAAGAAGAAGAAGAAGAAGAAGAAGAAGAAGAAGAAGAAGAAGAAGAAGAAGAAGAAGAAGAAGAAGAAGAAGAAGAAGAAGAAGGAGGAGGAGGAGGAGGAGGGGAGGAGGAGGAGCTAGAAAGATTATAACATTTTTAAACGTATTATTTGAAGAATCAATTTTATTACCGAGGAAATACATGCGGCAATAATACAACTGTAACTAGCTGTAAATAACAAGGTGATATTTCATGTACGTTGCACCGAATGAGCCAGCCAAAGGTATAATCCTTTCTTCTATTGCATTGAATGCATGAATCATGAATCACTTGGAATCGAATTCACCTAGCAGGAGTAGCAGAGCATCGCAATGCAGTGGGGGCAAGCATAAATTTCCTGCCTGTATATTCAATTGACATGTTTTATTCATGAATTTCCAACCGATAGTCTTTATTTCTGAGCTGGCGATACTGTTGTTTGTATAGAAAGTAGAAAATTAAGTATTACTGGACGGCTATGCGGGGAAACTATCAAAACTATGGTAAATGGCGGGGGGGGGGGCGGAGGAGAATTGTAATAAAGCTTACCTGCAGACGTTACGCCACTGAGAAATATAGTTATAGTTTAGTTTGGATTATGGGATATGAATAGGATATTCATCCAGCGATACAAGGCTACCGTTTCCCGGTTCTGTTCTTTAATATTCTTTATCGTTTATTTATCTTCGTTTTCATCTTTGCCCTCTTTCATCTCGTCTGACCCACTGTCTTGTTCTGTATATCATTTTCAGTATGTTGGCTCTCCACCATTCAGCAATACCATAGAGAAGCAATACTCTCTAGTATTACTAAGTCTTTTACCAAGTAAAAGTATTACTAAGTTTCAGTATTACCAAGTGTTTTGCTAAGTCTGTTCTCTGTGACAATACTTTGTAATGCCATTTTATACGAGAATATCCAAATTATCCATCCGTTTATTCAGGGATAAACCAGAAAACGGGTGATATAAGATATTTCAATATTCAAACTAGCGGTTATTGTAGAGGATATTATATGCACAGCATTATTGAATGATGAATGTGCTACAGTAGTATAATATAATGAAAGGAATACTATCCTGGAACAATGACCCCTGGAAGGAAGTACGTATTATTCTACTATCTAAACCAGTGGTCGCCAAACTTTGTAGCCTGTGAGCTAGCATAGCATTTATAAATCTTCTAGTGAGCTACCAAGGAATATTGGACGGAAGAAAGTACGCAAAATGAAATTTTTACACTTCTATTGCATAAAAAGATATATTTCTAGTATAAATATCTTTGTATCAAGTATAACGAAAAGTTGAAATGTAGTTGTAACGATCGAGCAAATTGTTTGCTCAATCAGCATGAAACATAACCTTCAAAGTTGATTCTAAAACTTGAATAAAAGATTACAATAATGTTAAATAACATGCGATTAGATCATTTTATCATTCTAAATATGATAAAATCAATCACCGAGCAGAGGAAGTATCGATAGGAAATTCTGTTTCAATTATAATCTGATGTTAAAGAACTTAGTCCTATCCTTTACATGTTGAATTTCCAGGAAAAACGCAAAAGATTATCCGACAGACGGCAACACCGTAGATGCTCACAGCAACACGAATTTTTACGTCAAGCGTGACCAAAAACCTTATGGATGCAAAAGAGGATACACAAAATCCGATTCTTATGTTGATCAGGTTATTAATTAGCCAATCCTCTTAACAGCACAGGCAGAAGTTGATTTATGCGTTCATCTTTTGCAGGCTTTTAGCATATAATTAGAACCGGAGCAGACTGGTAACTTTCAGAGGTAGTAATTACAGTTTAAAACTTGGCTCACCTCCTCCTCTGCCGTCACAGTCATTAGCCAAAACAACACTTTCTAAAGACAGTGCGAAGATGCAATATTCGAACGCATTTTCCTTATTCACTGAATTAGCATGATGCTCACTATATACTGACTGATCATTATTGTTTTAACCATACATTTCTCTATTATGAATTATGAATTGCAGAAATGTGAATTCTTTCTTATCATTTATGATTTCATCCAAAGAATAATCAAAATTCATTTAATAATGATGTAAATAATTTTTTGGATTCTACAGATAAATACAGTAGACTCCCGATTATCCGAGGTAATTGGGACCGGGACGACTTCGGATACGGGAAAACTCGGATAATACGAGGGTAAAGTTCAGTATTCAGTTATGGGAAAAAAGACGAACACCCCGTGAAAGGTTAACGAACTGGTTTATTGGAAGAAAAACATGTAATAATCACAATTAACCGGGTAGCGGGTTGGTCCCAGTGGCAGAGGCGAGGCTAATCGCGGTGAGATTAGATAAGAGACAGTGCCTAACATTCCCGTTGTAACGGTGACCGGCTCCTCTAAATACAAAAAATTCATGAGCTTTAAAATCGCTTCCCGGTGGTTCGGAACCCACCTAAAGCTGTAGGCTCAGGTCATCTCTCATAATCATCCTTCCCACGCACAAGCTTAGAGCTTGTGTGAGCATCATCTCTAGCAAAAAAATAATTACAGACCTGTAAGCAAGTAAAAACATGGATTACTGTATTTCTTGAAAAAGTCTTTGATTGTCTTCTGAGATGGCCTCTTCCCTTTTTTAGACCTTTATTTGTGTTTGTTGTTTTTAATGACAGGGTTGGTTAACGTGGAGGCTCGGTTAACCGAAACTCGTATAACCTGGAATTTACTGGAAAGTAAATGTGTGGATGAGTCCGGGCTATTTCATAGCTCATAGCCTGCTCAATTCAATACTATCGGCCAGTTGTTCGAGAATAAATTGGAATGTAATCACTTTGTAATGTTTCACCTAGCACGCTCGAGTCCAGTGAAGACAGCCATATATTTAACGTAATAGCCGCTAGCGACTGCTAGGGCTAAATTCTGCCCTTCCATAATAATGCCAGTCAAAACTTGAAGTGTTTTCCTTTGAAACAAGACCAAATCCAGATTTTTATCTCTTTTTAAAAAAATATATATGTGTTTACAAAGTTCTAAAATGTTTTTTGAAACACTCTGTATAATTTTTTGTTCATATTGATCATTGTTTCAATAGGTCTCATCAGGCCAGGCCATATAGTAGTTGAATATCAATAATGTTTCCCATCTTCGAAAACGATTGGGTAAATTATCACCACCACTTGTGGACAATAACACTAGTTATAGCATGATCCTTTCATATTGTCAGAAAACAGCTGATTGATGTACGCTCGTTTACTAACGTTAAATCAGCTGTTTTCTGACAAGTTTGAAGAATCCTGCTATAGTTATATCCAATTGAAATCAAGGTCAGCTCCAAGTGAACCTTGAAATTTCGTATAATGAAGAGGTGTGCCTCATTTCTTAGTGATAATTCAATAATAGAGGTAAAATATAGATAGATTCTATGATCCTTGGCTCTATTTTATCAAATAGGATCTCAATTATAATGGCTCTCACCTAAATGTCGAACCGTTTTCATCGCAACAGTATAACGTGCTGCTGTTTCGATAAAAGCGTAAGATAATACAATTATGATACTGAGATATTGAACCTGACTCGTTGTTTGCTGTAATTATAACAATATAACCCCTGATGTAAAAAAAACAGCAGCAATTGAAATCGATTGGCAAAAGATATAATCTATTCACTTGTTCCTTATTGATTTGTATGTTTATCCAGAGTAACTGTACTATTAGTGATAGCGAGAGCCGATGTATTTGGCTGAGGACTAACGGAGTATGGTATTTTCATAATTATAGTGGTCTGAGGACTTGTTGAAAAAATGTGATATACAAGTTAGTATTCTATTAAAGATTCAATTCCAACCACCAAGGATATTACATGATTGGAAGCTGTATCTTCTAAAATAAAAATTCGAGAAATGTTGAAGAATGAAGAATTACCTTTCTAAAAAATTAAAAATAATAAAAATGTATTAAAAAGTAGTTCATTTTTATATATAGTTGTGAAGATCTGAATATGATATTGTGATATTGAAGAATGGAGAATCCTTTCTAACCTTTCTAAAAAAATGAAGATAGAAATTGTAGTAAAATGTTGTACATTTTTGTATAGATCTGAAGATGATATTGAGATAGATATTTTCTATTTTGAATGAAAAGAAAAGTATTTGTCACAACCAAAACTTTTTAAATACATCGAGTAGTGGCGAAGCGTGGTATACTTATTTGGTCATCGGCGTATAGTAAATATACCCGGTGATGATCAAATAAGTATACCACGCTTCGCCACGGACATCGAGACAGTTCGCTTGTTACCCCTGTATCAATTTCTGGGCTCCCATTTCCTAGCAGTTCTAACTATGAATGGATATGGAATCCGGCATGCCGATCGTCGTCCGTCTGTCAACTGCTGCACAAATAGTTCAACGATCGGACTGCAGGCAGCAATGCTAGTTTGTGGACTGGACTGCGTTTCAAACTGTTGTGAAGGGTTTTCAGCAGTTCATAGCCCACAATTCACAGCGCTAACTGTGAGTCGCGGACTGCAATATTATAACTGTGGGAGCCCTAAAGCAAAAGTATGCAGCAGCAGAATGTATACTATAGTGTTTATTTCGTTTTATTCGATTTTTTTCTGTTCAGAGATGACCTCTCAATGTTTAAAAGATCTCGAACCAACAAAACATCATACAAGGTCACAGAGAAAGGAATACAAACTATTTAAATCATTTCCATCTTTACATAGTATGTGGGCAACCCACACATGACGGATACAGAACACGGACACAACAATCATTCACCTTTCTCTCAACTTAATTCCTTTTGAAATGTCCGTCATTCCACCATGTTTCTTCACATCCTTCATCCTTTCTCTTTCTCCTGCTGTCATCTTCTGCTCGTCCTCTATTCTAATCCAAACATTTCCTCTCACAGCTTAGTCTAATTACAGTCCTGAGAGATAATAGGATGATAAGAAGAAGGGGAAAAAGAGGGAGGAGGGAAAAGAGTATAAGGAGGAGGAGGGGGATGAGTAAACGATGAAGAAGGAGGAGAAGGAAATCGTGTAGGAGGAGGAGGAGGATGATGATGATGATGATGATGATGATGATGATGATGATGATGATGATGATGATGATGATGATGATGATGATGATGATGATGATGATGATGATGATGATGATGATGAGGAGGAGGAGGAGGAGGAGGAGGAGGAGGAGGAGGAGGAGGAGGAGGAGGAGGAGGAGGAGGAGTGAGGATTAGATTCGTGCATAGTGTATGCTGTGAGCTCTCATTAAACAATTTTCAATTGGAAAGCGCTGCTCCAGAAAAATATATAATTAAAAAAGTGTATGAAATGTACACATGCTTCTGACAACTTAAATCTATAGTGGAGAGCAATTAGACCCAAACTTTAGCATTACACTATGCTTACAGCATCAAGAAGATAACAGAAAAGAAGAAGAAGAAGAAAACAGGACAAGGATTAAAATTAGGACGAAGAATAATAATGGATAGATATAATTTTTTGTGTACTAGGCTAGTGAAAGTGATTTTTTTTTGGTTCGATTAAGATAATAGAAATTATCACAATTAATTTTTTTTAAAGTTCGAAATAATGTCCTTCAATGTTCATCGAGTTTCCTAGCTATGTTGTCAATATTTGCAGTAGCAGAAGTCTTCAGAGTATTATATTGCATTAAATAGAAATTTCTTTCGATTAATCATTATGATTTAAAAGCAATTGAATAGTTGCAGTATCTCATTTCCTTCAATTTAAACAGGTATCTAAATATTTTAATTAATTTGTGATTGTGACAACTGCTAGTCATCTTCTTAGCATGTATGTATCTTCTCATCTAGTATGCATAAACTCCACAATATCACCTTAACTTCAACAAAAAAGTGATATTGTGTAGTGATTAGGCTATTTTTGTACATTAGAACGTTTCATTGCCTATGTATATTACAATTTCAAGAATGGAAAATAATAATGATAATAATAAAATTTATGGTTCATATATCATTAAGTCTCTCGTAAAGACTTCATTCTCCTTTCAATAACGTTATGCCTCAATAGTTGATTCCATTGAATAATTAGGCGGGTCTATTCGGTGAGATTAGATAAGAGACGGCGCCCACCACTCCTGTTGCAACGGTGACCGGCTCCTCTAAATACAATTTATGAGCTTCAAAATCGCTTTCCGGTGGTTCGGAACCGACCTAAAGCTGTAGGACCATTCATCTCTCATCATCATCCTCCTCATTACCCACGCACAAGCTTACAGCTTATTTAGACATCATCCCCAGAAAAAAAGGTATTGCCAATCATTATAAATCTTAGTAATAATGGGGTTCAACGAGAGACATGACATTTTCTCAAATTTTGCTTTGATACTCGCTAATCTTCCTCCGCTAATCTTCAGCTGCCCATAAAGGAAATTATTGAAAAAAAATGGCAACAAATTTTATTCAAAGTCATTTCAGAGGTTCAATTTTTACGGAATTGATGTGCTGTTTTTAAGAGAGTTACACCAAGGGTCTGTTTCCGAAAGCTTAGACATTTTATATAACAGAGAAATGACGAACTCACACTGAATAGATAGTTCATCTGTTGCAGAATCTTATAGTAAACATAGAAATCATTTTGATCAAAATTTTTCGAGTTCTATTCAGAGTTTGAGGATATTTCTAATCTTCTCTAAACTATTGGATAAAACTTGACCCAGTAAAAACTGTTCCATCATTACTGTTGGTGTCTTCGCTGTTTCCCTGTCTTACAAGGCTTCTAATCTCGATGCAGACCCCAATACTATTATAAGGCGCAAAAACCTTGGCTATGAATAGATCGTTTAGAAAAAATGCATCTTAACTTTATGATAGAGATAGATAGATAGATAGAAACTTTATTTGCCATAAAAAACAAATATACAATTTTAAATAAACAAATCATTTTAAATCACACAATGTTTACAAACCAAAATAAGTATTAGTAAATACTACAAAAAATTATGGCAAACTTACTGGGCGCAAAGAAATAATTTTCCGTCCGCACCCAGGAGTAAGTATCTTTGAACTAGAATAATTATAATAATAATAAAAACCTAGTAGGCTACAATAAATAATAATAAAACCAATAAACTAATAGAAATGAGAAACTATAGCAAATAACTAATAAGAAAATAAAAATGCTATAAGTAATGAGATCAAAAACCAGAAATATACTTAATAAAAACATGCAATGAATAAAATTCAAGAACAAATTTGCGGATATCATTGCAAACTATAAAAACTAATAATAGAATGAGATATAAAATGTTGTGGATAAAAAACTAAACAGCATGCTAAGCTACATGAAAAACTTTCAATAAATACACACAGATCCTACACAGATGTACAGATAAACAAACCATGAAATAATCTTGAATGAAAATTATATGCTTATTATGATCAATATTAAGTGATCTATCTCTGAATATTGTACCAACTCTCTATACCATCAACATTGAGAGCCAGAATGACCTTTTTTATCTTTCTCTTAAAAACCAAAAGCGGAAATCTGGTGGAAGCTATATCCCGAGGCAACTGTTCAAAAAACCTTCCTTGTAAGAAACAGAAAGACTTTTGAAAAAAAGTACTATTGGGTCTAGGGATGTGGAACCCTTCAGTGAGCCTTGTTCTCCTACCATCAGTCTCATGCCCCAAAGTTGCACCCTGATTTCCACTAGACCAATAGAATTGAGACAGTACTTTAAAAACATACAGGTGCCTCAGGGGCATAATTTTCAAAGCCTGACAAGAAGAGAGGAAATCAAAATTTTCGTGATTGACAATTGCTCGAACCAGAGACTTCTGAAGAGACATTACAGGCTTTAAGTGGGTTATATATGTACTTCCCCAACAAACCAATCCATATGAGAGACGAGATTGAGCAAGGGCAAAGTAGAGGTCTCTCAAAACAAAAGTTGGACACAAGTTTCTCAAACTGAAAACCCTATGAAGGAGGCAACGCAAATATTTTTTCAGGCAATCTATTTGTCCCTTCCACATCAAATCATCATCCACAGTGATGCCAAGATACTTCACACTCTTTTCCTGATTTATAATTCCACAATTGCAATCCATTTCATCACATCCAACAAAATGAAATTTCAGAGGCTGAGGAAGCAAGAAAGAAGATGCAAGTCCAAAATTCAGATAAATGGTTTTATCAAGATTGAGGCTTAACTTATTGAATGTGAACCACATGGAAATCAAGCGCAGGTCGTTAGACATCTGATCATACAGATCCATATCAGAGAGTGCACCATAAGAAAGTGCTGTATCATCAGCAAATACTGTGAAGGTACCCTTGAAAGGGCCAAGATACAGGTCATTAATATAAATCAAAAATAAAATTGGTCCCAAAACAGAACCTTGTGGAACTCCACAGTCTATCATGAGGAGCGGACTAGAGCTCATGCCAATGCTGACAGCCTGGGACCGACCAGAAAGATATGAAGAGAACCAAGCTAGAGGCAAACCACGTATTCCAGATGCTTCCAACTTCCTTATCAGTGTCACATGGTCCACTGTATCAAATGCTTTCCGAATGTCCAAAAACAATCCTGATACTCTTCTCATACCCTTATTATTAATATTAAAACATAATTCAGAAACAAATTTCCTCAAAGCCAACTCGGTTCCTAATCCCTCCCTAAAGCCATATTGGCAACTGGAGAAGAAATTACATGAATTGAGAAAGTTCAGCAAACGATTTTTAATTAGTTTTTCAAATATAATTGAAAAAACAGAAAGGAGAGAAATAGATCTATAGTTCTGGACCAATTTTAGATTTCCTTTCTTGGGAATTGGAATTACTTTTGCAATTTTAAGTTTGCCTGGAAAAACACCCTCAGAAATGCTTAAATTGAAAATGAAAGTTAACACTGGACTGATGATTGAGCTTAACCTTTTGACAAGGACTGATGAGTAGCCATCAATTCCAGGGGCCTTGGAATTTTTCAAGGAAGTTATAATTTTTTCTATCTCGAAAGAAGAAATTGGATGCCAAAACAGTGATCTTTGACAACGAGGCTCTAAGAAAATATTATTATAATCATTCAAAGCTATCTGAGGAAAAGGAGGAGGCACAGCTGATTTGGGTGCAGAAACAAAGTATTCATTAAATAAATCAGCCACATTTGAATCATCACTGACAATGCCATTCTCTGTTACCAAATTGAATTTTCTTTTCTTAGGACTTCTCCCAATTAATTCATTGATCAATTTCCATTGCTTTTTGGAATTTCCTTTTACCATCTCAAACCGATCATAATAGTATTTCTCCTTTGACTTCCTAATCCACCCCTTTATCTTGTTTCTCAAAGTGACAAATTCGCGCTTCAATCTATTATTCCCAGGCTCAATCATTGCTCTCCTATACAATTTGTCTCTTGTAACAATAGCTTCGCAGAGCCCACTGCTCATCCAAGGCTTCAACAAACGCTGCTTATGATTTTTGTGTCTATGCTTAGTGAATTTGGTTGATTGAATGGCAGAATCCAAAACAGAACAAAAATTATTATATGCTTGGTCAGCATTGTCGGCTCTGTAAACAGAAGACCAATCTTCGTCAAGAAGTAGACTTATAAGATCATCCCAATTAATTTCCTGAAATTCATCAGAATTCACCGCTCTGTGTGACTTTTCAGCCAGCACAGAAAGACAAACAGCTCTGTGATCGGTAATGGAAACCTCCACAGCAGCAGAGCGTGCAGAAGATGGACCTAGACCTCTCACCAGTATGTGATCGATACATGTTGAAGTATTATCGGTGACACGTGTATCAATGTCAATCAAATTTTCTAGACCATTAGAAGAGATTATTTCAAAGTACCGGTCACTAATTCGATCAGATTTATTAACATTTATATTAAAATCACCTATGCAAACTACAACAGAGCTCTTTATTCTTTCTAACATGTCACTAAAATCAGCTAGAAAACAGTCGACTGGAACTCCATGCCATCTATATATCCCTACCAATGTGAAGCACATACTACCAAACACGCAATCTATGACGAGGGAATCAGCTCCATTAATCTCACTAGTCACTGTGCAACAGGTAAATTCCTCCTTATGGTACAAAACAATACCACCACATCTGTTATTATTGCATGAGAATAAGGTACTATAGCCTTCAATATTATATAAATTTATATTTACATCTGGTAGGATCCATGCTTCAGACAAAACAATAAAATCCGGTTTAATATCCAAATTATTTAAATATAACAAAAACTCATCAAAATTTCTATTAATACTTTGAATATTCATATGAAAAATAGTTATGCTCTCATTACTCTTTAAGTATTCATTAAAGTCCTCAATTGAAGATAAATATTTACATTCAAAATCATTGTTCATAATTTCAAGTTTCTCGTCAGCGCATCGGCCGGCTCATAATGTAAGTGACATAAATTTAAAAAAATAAAAATAAAATTTAACATTAAATGCAGTGAAGTAACTTGCTATTTTAATGAGAAGAAAAAATGAATAAAAATCTACCAACTATGTAATAAATTTCACATCAACCTATAACACCTGTCAACCCCACGGAAACGCATTTTGCAGGATTTATAATCAAATAAGACAGTAGAGATAACAGATAAAAATAAATATATTAGCTAGTACCGGTATCTGATCGTTGAATAACAACTTTAGTGGAAAGAGAGGAAAAGAAACGAATTTTAATAGGAAAACAAAATAAATATACAACTGCACAAACAATATCAACGCATTCCTCTCCTTCACTACTCTCATGACTGATACGAAAATTTAATTTTTAATCAGAAGAGATAATAAAAACATTAATGAAATAATAAAACAGTAAAACAATGCGTTAACATGCTATTTCCTTATCAAAATACGCCTCCGTGATATGAACTTGCAATCTCAAAATGAAATCTCAAAATCAATACTTCTTGAGTGTTTGAATAATTTGAATCTGTAATGACCAATGTAATGCATAATATAATGTTGAATACAGTGATTGATATCATAGTGTAATGTTTAAAAGAATAAACATCAATTGTAGATTCAAAAATTTCAGGCTACCAGAAAAAGAATAGATAACAAGTAAATAATTGCGGTATCAACATCATTCAATAGTACTCAGTAGTAGTTAGTTATCTGCTTTGTCATCTCAATCGTAACCAACCCTATCATATCAAGGAATCTACGATTCAGTTCATTTTAATATTAATTTACTCATTACAAACTCAATTCATTATCAAGTCATTCTTGAAGCTAACTCTTGTGTAGATTATTTAGTACTAAATTATAAAGATATAAAATATATATCGATTGTTTGATACTTTTGATTCTTCAGTATGCAACTTTAGAAAAGTTAGGCTATTGAAGGGGGAAACAAATAATAAGTTTCAACATTAATTAATTCATAATTGAGATAACAAAGAGAAAACTCTTAGAAATCTTCTATGTAGATTCTCTTTCTTTATTTTTTTTATATTTTTTTTTATTTATTTATTGCAAGACTGAGACCTACTGTGGTAAAATAGACTATGATTATAACCCCATCATTCACATGCATGCAAACCATAACATCACACTTATATCACTACATTTATATTCATTACTTTTATCATTAATTCATTAATGATGAAGAAGACCTGTTTTTGCGTCTTTAAGATAGATGAAAGTAAGCGACTTTGAACTTTTATGGAAATTGACAGTTATTCAATTATTGTAAATTACTAAGACTTAGCACTGCACATGCGTTAAAGCATCAGTCATTCTGAACCGTTATTTTCAAAAAAATAAAAATTAAGTCACACTATCCGTGCTCAAGCCGACGTAAAATGATAAGGATGTGAATTTCGTTACCTTGTCTGAAGGCACTTCTCTAACAACATTGTTAACAGCAGTAGCACAAGTTTCTTAAACTTGTGGGGCGGCGATGGTGTGAGGCGGCGGCGGCGGCGGGACGCCAGCTGATTGAACCTCGGTGGCCTGGGTGGGGGTGGCGCCGGCTTCGGAGGCGGCAGCAGCAGTTGGCAGCGTTTTTTCGTGCAGGTCTTCCAAACATTTCACTCTGAATGGACGTGATGTCAGACTCCTTTTAGCCATCACACGGCCATCGTTGGTCCATACGGAAGCCAGCTTATTTTCCTTAATCAAGGACCTAGCTGTGTTGAATATGATGCGTGTTTCCTGCGTTAATTGTTCATTCAAAAAGATGTGAACGTCTGGGAAATTTTTGTCGATTTCTTTTGCCCTCAAGTTTTGTCTGCGACGCCTTGCTAGGAGCCATTCGTTTTTCACTAATCTCGACACGAACGACACAACAATTGGCTGAGATCTTGGTTCGCCCCCACGTACAGGTAGCCAGTGGGCAGCATTGATGTCCGTTTGGTAGTACGTCAGCTCCAATAATTCAGCTATCTTCTTGATTATGGGAAAAACGTTTGTCCCGTTTGGTTGAATCGGGATTCCAGAAATCACTATATTGTTTTTCCTAGTTTGCTGTTGTAATTCGTGAATTTGTATTTTAGCAGCGGTCAAGTCTTGTTGCAATTTACACTTCTCGGCAGTTAGCTGTTGCACTTTTCGGTCCGTACTGGTCGCTTTTCCAACTACTTCGTCCATTTTCGTTTTTAAACACTTAATGTCACCGATAAAACTATTTATCTCTTTCTGCATACTATCTAATTTTTTGTCGTTAATGTCCCACCGGTTGTTTATTTCATTTCTTAACGCATTAATCGCTTCCAACACACTCGAATTACCGACGTTTGGAGTTTTAGCTAACAAGTCTGATGGCTCACACTTAACACATTTCCAGTTTTTTTGTGAACCTCGTGTCATCGATTCACTAACACATGATGTATGAAATTGTGCCTGACACCCAACACACGTACAGCATCCCTCCTTTAACAACGCAATGTCTTTAGTACATTTATTACACTTCACCATCTTGAAGATAACTTGGGAATTAGGCCTTGATTTAGTAAATAAAAACAAGGGAAGAAACAAAATAATTAACTTCACTTTCAAACGTAATTTCACTGCAATAGGCTACACTTCAACCGGCCGATACGCTGAGACACGTTTAGAAGTTGTTTTGCAGCTCCGATAAACTACGATCCGACCTCATCGACTGTCAGATGCCCCAAGTTTGCGACTCAGTTGCGACCGAGAGGCCCCAAGTCTGTTGTAAACTGTTTTATCATGAGGCGTACAAACCATAGTTATTAACAAATCTTTTGAGAAATGCATTGAAAAGACAACGCAGTCTCTTTAGTGCTTTTTCACCTTTGGAATGACATGCTGTGGATTATTCAGTTTGAGATGGGGGCTGTGTGTGGATACACTGACAGGAGAGGAGCTACTGAGAATGGAATCTCAAGGGGGAACTTCCCCCCCCCCCACTATTAATGGACAGGGGGGATTGGGGGATTGCTCGTGACCTGTCAGATAAGACATTGATAGCAGCTAACAAGTACTGTAATGCTCTCTGTACACTGACTAATTACTAGCTTTAAGATCTCTTGGACTGCTTCTCCTCTATCATCCATCATAGAAGTATTCTTCTTTTATATTTTCGCTTCATATTATTCACATCGTTTTCTACTCACATTCTACATTCACATTCTTCTCTACACATTATTCTACTCGGCCTCCATTTCTATCTTTCCGTTTTTCTCTTCCTTTCTCTTCTATTCACATTTTATTCATTCACTTTCTTATTGGTCTCCTTTTTCTTGAATTTCCATTTCTTCTTGTTTCTGCTTTTTTATTCTTCTTCTTGTTTTTCATTCCATTCCTTCTCCATCTACAATCTCCTCATTGTATGATGATCACTCAATGAGAAATCAATCATTATCTTCACTGTTCCATTTCACTGTATTCCATCTGCACTGTTCTTCTTCATCATCCGCCATCATTTTTCTTTTGACCCCGCCTACTCTCTTATGATTGGTCGACAGTAATATTAGAAATGTTTCTGTATTCCACGAGAAGATGGCAGCACTTACTGGGTGACGCACTGATTCACGCCTCTGCGATCCGCTAACTCTCTTCTGATTGGTCGACAATAAAAAAATTGGTCGAAATGTTTCTAAATTTTGCCGGTAGATTGCAGCAATCATTACTGAGTGATGTTACAGAGACTGTATAATCACAGTGTGGACACTTCATGTCACACTTTTGATTGGTTACCTCGGATAAATCCATCATACAAATTTTGCCAATCTACATAAGATTGAAATAGAACGCAAATCAATCATCATAATTATAATGTTATGTTGTGTAATATTCACTTCTCTACAACAATTTGCCTTCGACAGTGTGAGTTATCATTATTTTAAGCTTTTAACACAATTCCAAGAGCAGAGATCCAGTTTTTAATTTAAGAAACGTTATTTATGATGTTGTTTCTCTCGAAACAAGCTTGAAAAATGAGTGGATGGGTTGATGTTTACCTGTAATCCCATATGAAATTCAACAATTTGGCAAAAGTTGGGAATAAAATATGTACCAATACAATGTTATGGACCCATTCACACGAATGTCCACGCTGTTATTATAGCTCTTATTATATCTAGTGTATCTATAGGTAGAACTATTCCTCACAAACTGAACCGCATTTGAAAAATTCCTGTTAGAGCTCTTGTCACTGTCAGTTAAGACTTGTCACCAGCTGTTGCCAAGTCAAAGTGACTCCAGATTGTTATCAAGTACACGTTTAGATTTCGAAGATAAGCTTCTAGATGTGGAAGTCTATCTATCAATCTCTGATGGATAACTCGACGAGTAACAAGTCAGTTTTCAGGCCGTCAGCCGAGTCCATCTTCACGAGGATCTAGACTTTTCAACATCATGTTGCAAACTGCATCACTGACAATGATGCACTAACAACCGATCCAATCGTTTGGAGAGGACACAATTCGTTTTGAAACACGTATTTTTTGTCGTTTTTTCATTTCCTTGTCCTTGATTTAAAAAAAAAAAAACTTAAAAAGTCACCTATCAACTTTGCAATCGAATCATTTACATCAATTTTCCCTGATAGAGTTTTCCCTCTGAATGATGATGGGACTCCCTGAGATGACCGGTGGAGTATACCATGTTTTGCCACTGGTTCTTTTCATTTTTCTTGGTTGTTGTTCTACTAAATTCTTCTCTTTTCTCTTCCAATGTCTTATCTCTATCTCCCTCCTTCTACTTTTTCATCCCTCGCCTATCTTCAAATTTTTTTCTCGCTCACTCATCTTCTCCTTTCTCGTTCTTCATTCGTTCTCCATATCTTCTTCCTCCTCAATTCCACTTTCCATTGATTATTCATTCTTTCTTTATCCTTCTTCTTTTTTTCCTTCTTATTGTCACTCAGTCCTCTGCTTCTTTTCCATCTCTTTCTCTATTCTCTTTCTCTATTCTCTTTCTCTATTCTCTTTCTCTATTCTCTTTCTCTATTCTCTTTCTCTATCCTCTTTCTCTATTCTCTTTCTCTATTCTCTTTCTCCGTTCTCTTTCTCTATTCTCTTTCTCTTTCTCTTCTTCTTTCTCTTTCTTCTTTCTCTTTCTCTTCTTCTTCTTCTTCTTCTCCTCCTCCTCCTCCTCCTCCTCCTTCTCCTCCTCCTCCTTCTCCAAATAATTTCTTATTCTTTTCTTTTCCGTCTTGTCCTTCATATTTTTTCTCATTGTTCTACTTCGTCTCCAAATCTTTTCTCATTCTCTTCTTCTTCTCCAAATAATTTTTTATCACTTCTTCTTCTTCTCCTCCAAATAATTTCTTATTCTTTTCTTTTCCGTCTTGTCCTTCAAATTTTTTCTCATTGTTCTTCTTCTATATATATATATATATATATATATATATATATATATATATATATATATATATATATATATATATATATATATATAATTGTATCACTTTGCTCTTTTTCCCTGTTCTTTCTATGTTCACTCAGCTGCCAGCCTGAGATATCAATCAGCATTGAAGGGGACGCGGAGACGTTTAATTGATGTGCGACTGGATTGAGACATCAAACTCGCAACAATGACAGCTACATACTGATGTCAATACTGGCGACATCAGTGATGTCATCAACCAAGCTCGATCAGCTCCGAGAAGATTGATTTCATAGAACTGAGCTGAGTTTCAGAATAAATTGAGTCTTGTAATTGATTGATGGTTAGTTTTTGTGATGGATTATTTTCAAAAAATCAATTTCAAGTCTGTAATAAGGATAGAAATGTAACAATGAGATTAATAAGAAATACATAAAATATGTTTATTTGGATAATATGTATAATTAGAAATTTCAAATTAATGTTTCATTAAATAATTGAATGACAAATTGTAAATTTTATCGTATCCCAATTAAGGTATGTGATAGCCTTAATACAAAACGATTAACAAATTTATACAATTCATTCTTTCCAGAAAAACAAAAATACCATCAACCAATATCATTTTTGAATTTTTAAATTGCTCAACATTCATTTTATTGTGATAACGAGATTGAGAGGAAATGGATAAATCAGCGAAAATTTAGTGGATTCAATCAGAAAAAGTGAAGGTTCAGGAAGAACTAGGAATGAAGGAGAAAAATAGATAGTAGCAGAAGAAGTGTAAGAAGATGGAGAAATGAAAGAAGAAGATGCATGAGAAGAAGAAGAAGAAGAAGAAGAAGAAGAAAAAGAAGAACAAGACAAGAAGAAGAAGAAATAGGAGAAGTAGAAAAAGTAGTAGTAGTAGAAGGAGATGAAGAAAAATGGAGAGGATAGGAATAAGAAGAAGAAAATGTGAAAGATGACAAAGAAGACCGCTATACAGTTCGATTAGTGCTCTCTCAGTGCATAAATGATAGCCATAAATAACCAACTATTGCATACAATACAATCCAAGTAGCAGCTGAAGGCGTTCGTTATTCCATACACAATACGTTTACTCACCTTTCTCATACATTCACCGCTTCCACTATATTTCACATTCCTCATTCTTATTGGGGGAGAAAAAGGAAGCGCCTTGCATTGTGCAATGCAAAAAATTTCCATTCCGAAATTCTCTTATTTGTACCGTATAGAAAATTATTTTTATAAACAGCAAGTTCTTTTCATCTTCTTCTTCTTCTTCTCGTTCTTCTTCTTCTTCTTCTTCTTCTTCTTCTTCGTCTCTTGTTCTTGTTGTTGTTCTTGTTGTTGTTGTTGTTGTTGTTGTTCTTCTTCTTCTTCTTCTTCTTCTTCTTCTTCTTCTTCTTCTTCTTCTCTCTTCTTCTTCTTCTTCTTCTTCTTCTTCTTCTTCTTCTTCTTCTTCTTATTCTTCTTCTTCTTCTTCTTCTTCTTCTTCTTCTTCTTCTTCTTCTTCTTCTTCTTCTTCTTCTTCTTCTTCTTCTTCTTCTTCTTCTTCTTCTTCTTCTTCTTCTTCTTCTTCTTCTGGTTCTTTAAAGAAGGGGATGAAGCAGAAGAGGAAGGGGAGAGCATAAGACAAAAAAGAAAAAGAAGAAAAAAAGAAAATTAGAAGAGCATAAAGTTGACAAAGAGAAAAACAAGAAGTATAAGAGGAAAAGAAAGAAGAAGAAGAAGAATAAGAAGAGGTGAAAGAGGAGAAGATAGAGGAGATGAAGGAGAATGTCAAGCAGAGAGTAGAAGAAACTAAGAATAAAAATAGGTTTTAATGAAGATGAAGAAGAAAATAGTGATGTAAAAGAGAATGAAAAGGATGATGGGGAGGAAAAGGGAGAGAAGTAGAAAGCTTAGAAGAGCGATAGAGGAAAAAGAATAAAATTCAATTGAAACTCAGCTCATAGGAGTACCTCTTTGGTTTATTCTTCACATTAAGATTCACTTGACTATGTGTTTACTGAGATAATCAATTATTATTTCTGGTCTGCAGCTATTGAACGTTGTATGTATAGGTTAGGTTGTCATTTCTTCAAATTATTTCCAAACTTACCAAGTATCAATTATGCTAATTTCATTGAGAACCGTTCTTGTGTAAATAACTGCTTGTAATGACTGGGTAGCCGAGCAGAGACGAAGGTGCAGCAGCAGTAGCAAAATGCTACTAGGATTGGTCCTTCTCTATGCACCTGATAAATAGTCTACTAATTAATATCATTACCCCCGATGCGGCAAGGGTTATACTGTTATCTGGTTGGTTTTTTTTTATAAGTTTTGGTACTGTAGTATTTTTTAGAGAGAGATTTGTTAAAATAATTTTTGGTCTTCATTTGAAAACCAACTTAATGTTTCCCAGATTTTTCTTATTCCTTCTCTCCCCACCTTCTATTTCCCTTATCTCTTTTCTCGTTATTCTTCTTTCACTACCTTCTCCTTATCTACAGCTTCAAATTTCTCATTCTTATTTTAATACTTTTCTTTACATTTTACTTCCCCTCCTTCTTCTTCCCATCTTCTTCTTCTTCTTTTCTCCACTTCTTCTTCTTATTCTACCTTCTTCTTCTTCTTCTTCTTCTTCTTCTTCTTTTTCCTCTTCTTCTTCCTTTTCTCCTTCTCCTCCTCTTCTCCTTCTCCCTTCTTCTTCTTCTTCTTCTTCTTCTTCTTCCTCTTCTCTCTCGCTTCTTTTCATTCTCTTCATTCCTCCATCTTTATCTTCTTTTTTTACACATTTTATTATCTTCCCCCCCCCACAGACATCTTTTTCTTCACTAAGAGCATTGAATGTAAGTTACAGTGGTAGTGAAGAATACCACTTCTGAGACACATACAAGTTTGTAGTAGTAAAGACTATCACATAGTAAGACAGTAGGGTATTAAAGACCATTACCGTAGTTAACTGGACAAAACTCCAGTTAGAAGAATCAGTAAAATGCAAAATCATAAATGAAACCCGCCATGAACGTCATCTTTAATTTCAATTTAAAACGTTCTATTTCCTTAAAAGCCTAACCCTAATTAATTACAATACATAGGACACAAGGATATAGCTAGGACATACTGCGCAAAGTCTCAAGGAGAGAAAATGTGTAATGAATAACAAAGAGAGAAGAGGGGAGAAATACAGAGTGAGAGAGAGAGAGAGAGGCATACGTAAAAAGGGCTAATGAAGAAAGAAGCCAGTATTGTAGGTAGAGAAATGAATGAGAAATGAATTATTACACTAGAGCCGGATTACCACAATAATGACCAGCTTAATATATTGCCCAATGCAAGCGAATTATATTATGCCAGTTGTTCTAATGGCAACGAAAATCAGAGGAGCAAGAAGAAGAGTGGAATAGAGAAAGAAGCAAAATGGAAGACGAAGTAGTAAAGGTGAAGGAGGAAGAGGAAGAGAAGGAGAACGAGCAAGAAAAGACGAAAGAGAGAAGTGAGAGACGAAAGAAAGAAGTAGAGCACAAGAAGGGGAAGAATGACCTGAAGTACATGAGAATAAATGAAGGATTAAGGAATAAGGATTAGAATAATTCCCAAAGAATTAATGATAAATTTTCAATTCATAATAGGGAATTATTTTTGAGAAAATAGAAAAACGACAATACAGAGAGAGGGAGTAATAAAGGGAGAGCAACAGGTTAAAGAGGACCTAGTGGAAAAGAGGAAGAAGAAGTGTCATGGAAACAATATAGTAATAAAGAAGAAAAAACAAATATGAAACAACAATAAAACGAATAAAATAACGCTATTGTGATAAATTATTATAACATGTTATTTTTATATTTTTTTGACAATTTCGAGACTTTTTGTTCATCATGGATAACTGTACCACAATATCACCTTCACTACTAAACGAAAAGGAAACGAATAGAAATAACAATTGAAGAAGAAGAAGAAATAAAAAATTGAGGAAGAAGGAGGAGGAGAAAGGAGAAGAAAGGAGGATAAGAAGAAGAAGAAGAAGAAGAAGAAGAAGAAGAAGAAGAAGAAGAAGAAGAAGAAGAAGAAGAAGAAGAAGAAGAAGAAGAAGAAGAAGAAGAAGAAGAAGAAGAAGAAGAAGAAGAAGAAGAAGAAGAAGAAGAAGAAGAAGAAGAAGAAGAAGAAGAAGAAGAAGAAAAAGAAGAAGAAGAAGAAGAAGAAGAAGAAGAAGAAGAAGGAGAAGAAGAGGCGAGAAGAAAGTTAGCAGTGATAAGCGTTTATCTTGGATAAATAAGTGTTAATACTATATTTCAAGTTATCATAATTAAGAAAATGGCAACTATCACTCTTCTTGAAGCGTACGGAAATGTGAATATAGATTAATGTTTCAACTATTGAACTATAGATCACGCTGGCAAAGAAGCGTGAAAAATGAAACGTTCTCATTCAAGAGGGTTTACGCAATTCCACTATTATCATTGATGTATGATGTTAGATCGAAAAATGAACACTGCATACGGAAAATTAAACAGTTGGCATTCAATTTGAATAATTGATGAGGCTCAAGGAGATCTTGCCTTGTTTGAATGCAAGTTTTCGAATAGTAGTGCACATGAGTGAAACAACCTTTAATTGCACGGTAGCAGGTTGCTAATTAGAGCCTGTTTAGCCGAGAGAAAGAGCGAGAGGAAGTGAGAGAGAGAGAGAGTGACAAAGAGAGAGAGAGAGGAAGAGATATGCAAATTATCGACCACACCCACGAAGCACGAGGATTTTAATAATACTGTAGTATAGTTATATACTACATAGTTATATATTAATAATATAGTAGTATATAGTATAGATAGTACTTGAACTGCAATATAGTTTGGTTTGACTACTGTATCAAGGCAAATATAGTACAACATGTTGTATTCGCTGTGTGCACGTAGGTGGTGGGGATAATAAAATCGACCCCTGCGCTCACGCGGAATTTTTGTGAACGAAAGCGGGTATTTTAACATGAGAAAGGATAGGGAATAAGCATTTACAATGCATTTAAAGTATTATCGGATTCCTAATTGTATAAATACCGTTCACAATAGTAATTGCGTCTTCTATTCCTTCCATATTTCCAAACGTAAATTGATTCAACAAAGAAATCGGATCTCAGTTTTGAATTAATCGAGTGAAAAATCCAGTTCAAAAGCAAATGATTGATTTGAAGTCTCGCGCCCATAATGCAATTTGAAATGATAACCAATGGAAATGAACTCAGCTGTGGATAAACTACATCGTCTGCTTTATGAGCTTCAAACATAACCTTTAAAGTTGATTTAAAAACTTGAATTAAAGATTATAATAATGTTGAAGAACATGCGATATGTTAATTTTATCATTCTAAATATAATTCCACAATCGATAAGTAGGAAAAATAGCGACAGGGAATTCTATTTCAATTATAAACTGATTTTTACGTACATAAGCCTATCCTTATGTTAATCTACCTGGAAAGATTCATACGATTATCCGCCAGAGAGCAACATCGTAGATGCTCACAGCGAATACATAAGGCCTCGAAATTCCCTGAGAAGACTAATTGGAACTATTATTAATATAATATAATTACTGTATTATAAAGGCTACAGGTTGCGGTAGGCGTAAAATAAAGTATGTTCGTATGGAAAGTTCCGAAACTCCTGTGTTACTGAGTTGAAGCTTATGAAAAATTGTATATTTGTCTACAAATTAACAAAATTTTAGCAATTCTCGATGTCCTGGTGCTTGTTTCAGGGGAATTTGGATAAAGGAATACAGCGGATTCAGGCAAGACATTAATATCACGGCGTATTATACAATGATCTTATAAGTCTACAGTGCGATTCACGTCAAGAAGTCAGCATTGCTTGGATGGGAATTTGCTATCCTTGTTCAGCACAAGGCAGTTGCTGATGTCTCTATCCTATTCGCACTGTGCAGAGTTGCCGCACTGTGCATTGTTGTCGCACACAGTCCCAACAAACACTTTGGTGCAGTTTTCTCTTTCTCTCTCAATAAAACTTGGCATCAATGCTCCTCATATAAACGATTGCTGACTTCTTGACGTGAATCGGACTATAGTGTGTGATCACTTTTGTCCTGTTTTAATTACATTGATTCTAATTAATTAATTAGGTACTGTATTAGATTAATTATAAAATATCATGGAGCATGCCCCAGATATTTGTGGTGTGAATGCAATTTGAATGTATGAAAATAAGGTAATCCAAAATAACAAAAATATTTTTTTAAATCCTTCAGATTAACTACTTCTGAGTTTACTTCAAACCTGAATGAAAGAAGAGTAATTAGATCGAATTCGCAATAAAGCAAAATGGTGTACGCCCGTTACGGAGAGGGAGGGGAAAAAGAGATGGAGAGGGAGAGAGAGAATGATAGTCAGTGAAAGAGAGTGAGAGAGAGAGACAGAGTGGGATGAGAGTTTATTGATAAAAAGTGTGCCAAGGATTGCAAGCTCCCTGCGGCCGTCCCCAGGATGGCCCAAGCTTCCCTCGCAGCAGCAGACATAACTTTTTGTGAAGAATGAGATATCACAGTACCTTGTAATTTTCAGATAAAATCACCGACGTACGTAATAATAATATATAGACGTTCCACCATCAACTTATGTACTCGCAATACCTAGCGGCCCTATTTTTTCATCATCACTCCTGACAATTCCATATTGAAAAATTGTCTCTAATATGAGTGTCGATGGCTGGTTTGGCAGACCATTGAATATATATCCTTGGATATATATTCTAAAGGATATATATTCAATGGCCAGACACACCGACAATAATTATTTGAAGAATCTATTTAGCTGCAGTAAAGATAGAATTGATGTATGGGATAGAAGTGGGGTATATAAGCTTAAATGTGGGGATTGTAATGCGACCTATGTTGGTCAAACTGGTAGAAGTTTCAAAATCAGGGTAAAAGAACATATCAAAGATTGGAATAAGTGTAATGGAGATTTAAACTTTGCTGAACATTCGATAACAAATAATCACAAGTTCAAGGCCGAGGAGAATGTTGAGTTTCTGCATTTTAATAACAAGGGCAGAATTCTCAACATACTGGAAGCTCTAGAAATAACTAGGGTAACAAAAGATGATCAACAGTTGAGTTTGAATGACCAAATCCATTTCAATCAATACAACACCACAAATCTCATTTTATCATAATTTATTAGACAGATATTACGGTATTAGTTTATTCCTTTGTTTTTCTTTTTCTTCCGTAATACTGTGTCATTTATTTCTTAGGTTATTGTAGCTATTTATTGATCTTCAATTGTGTTTTCTGTTTGAATCGCCATTTTGTAATGTTTGAATGAACCGCTAATCGGGGAGGAGCTTGTCTAGGCCAATGGCAGCCGTTCACGGTCATTGGCTAGAGCGTCTACCAATAGCGGTGCTTTACCGTTAGTATAAATACTGCTGCTCTGTACGTTAAGTTTCAGTTTAACAGAGATTGATAATGGTGTAACAACTGAAACCGGTATCTCGATTTTCTAATAAATCAGTGGTTTGACAACATCTTGTCTTTTCATTTATTATGGATAACTACTACAATATCACCTTCACAACTACTCAAAGAATAATTATTTCATGTTTAAACACCGGCAGTCTTAAAGTTACTCATGACGGATGTTATTTTTAACTAAAAAGGATGTGATAAACGTCTTGATTATGATGGATTAACGTCGATAATGCGTGGATTACCAATTACTGTATTTGAAGACTTACCACTTATTATTATTTATTTATTTAGCGCATGGCTTTTAATAGTGGCGAAACCCGAGTAGGGTTGTTTCACTTCACCAACATAACCAATATTATCACTTTATCCTTGACTACCAATAACTTTCAAGTACAAAGCAGACTACTTAAGGATCTCCTACTTTACACATTTGAAAACCTTTAGCTGATTTCATAGAATGTTGATTCAGTCACGACAAAGTTGAAACGTTAAATAAGACACTAAATGATATTGTCAATTACACTATTTTATTGTTACAGAAATTGACAATATCATTAGTGTTTTATCCTAAATTATTACAGTATTTCTTTCTATTGTTCAATAATTTTTAATATCATTTAAGGTTTTGTTTCATTATGGAGTTCCACAACACCAACAAGAATTCTACAAATAAGTTGAAACGTTAAGTTAAATACTTAGTAGCTGGCTCATTTTGTTATTTGTTAAGGCATCTGGATTGAAAAATAACTATTGCCTTTGGAACTCATTAAAACGGTTTAGCTTTACAGCTTTGATCAGAGTTAATTGTGGTAGTTCATATCAAATTTTGATCAACGTTTGTGCAACCGTCCGAGTTTATTTGAATTTTTAATAACAAACAAGTCGTCTCGTTCATAGACCACCCAGAACACTTAATACAATATTCATTAGGCTTATTGTATTGAATTCATTACCATTTCTCTAATTAATTGAATACCGTACATACGAATAATCGCTATCGAAATCAATTTCAGTTGATGTTAATTAAACTATCAGTTCAACTTATTACCAAAGTGAAAAATAAAAATATAATTTTTTATAAAATATATGGCCCTCTCCCTCCTCTCGGAGGTACCGATACGGCGTACCATTGCGTACCGTCACTAATTAAGCCCTGGTTTCACATATTTATAGGCTACTTGATATTGAGCTGCAGAATGAGTGGTTGCGAAAAATTCAGAAGTAGGCGATTAAAATGATATCGATGTTGGAGTTTTTTCAATAATCAGTTATGGGGTGGAGGTAAGGTTGCTCTCGATAGCTGATTACAGAAATAATTATGTGCAGCAGAATCTTTCTAATTACTCACCTTCTCTTCAGCAACTCACTACTTTAAAAGCAGAACGGCCATTGAAAACAATTTCAAAGACAAATTATAGTGTTCCGATGCTCTCAATCACAGCACCAGTGACCGAAAATTGTGAATATCATGTTTGCAGTTGTGTTATTTTCGTGATTATTATGCAAAATATTCGCACAAAAATCCTTCAGCCGTGATTATGATTGTATTTGATAACTAAAACAGTAGCTTGAAGATTGTAAACACAGAAACAATTTATTTCTATATCCACATTTATAAATTGGGAAGTGTTTTACATGAGATAATTTTAGCCCGCGGTGTTGAGGAGTTGTAAATTCACAGTTGAACAAATTAAAAATAAATCTCAGATTTTGTGTTTGGTCAGCTACTTATAAATTATAGTAATTTGTGTTTTAGTGAATGATTACAGTTTCGAATTGATGATAGTCAAGTGAATTTAAGCTATTCAGTTCAGGAAAGGCGGCGATTACAATGTGTTATTATACTAGAAAATTATTTATCAAACACTGAATAGGAAACTGATAAATTTAATAACTTTGAAGTGTATAAGTGATTTTCAAGTTTTAAACCCTTTTTTATCGCACAATTTAATCGATCTGAGCGAAAACTTTACACATACTAGTTTATACTTTGATTTAAACTGCTTTAGGACCGGCCTAGAGCGGTCCACCACTAAGGCCAAGCGGGTCTCAATCCTAGAATTTTCATTATGATTTTCCTAAAAGTTAAAATTCAAAAGAAAATAAACAGCGCAAACCCTTTTTCGATGGATCTCTTGATTATACTGTACATAGAAAATACATTATGGCAGAATGCTGGATGCACTCAATATTCGTGGTTAAGTGGTAGAGTGGACATCATTGTCCAAACTTCGCCACGTCAGTAAAATAAAGCAGTCATTCTATTCTATTCTTTATTCTAATGTTGCTATTTCGAGAACGCTGCTTTATTTCATGGCAGTTTGTGAAGTTTCTTGAAATAACATCATTGAGTGCAAGAGCTCTTTGCAATAATGCTACAGTATAATGAGAGATCTTCCGAAATGATAGAATGAATGCATCAATTAAGGAATAATGTATTTCATTATCCAAGTACATTAATTGTAAGGATGAATATTATTATGATAATTTATCAATGACACTACTTATATGACAATAATTATATGACAACATACAAGTTATCATCCCAGTTGCACGAAGGTATAGGTATTACC
>CM029532.1:4410429-4447929 GCA_017141395.1 Laodelphax striatellus | reverse complement strand
GGCGTGGCCCATTTCGAAACTGTTCGCAAACTGCCAGTTACAAATGAAACTCATTTCTAGACATTCAAAATTTTACATCAAGTCAGAACAGGTCATGAGTTAATATTAAAAATTGCAGCAATTACACAAGACCGTAGGTGACCATAATATATACAATTTTCTAACAATGTACCAATATTGGCCATTACCTACTCACATATTAAGTAGAGAAAGACTTACAGAATTAATATGAGATATTAAGTAGAAGAAATATTAAACATTCTTAATCATTAGAATCCAATATTATTTCTTTCTTACGCTCCTAATGATATGATAAATGGCACCTTCGTATAAGATAATGAGCTAAGTAGGGTTGTACTGTACAGTGTTGAGGCCTAATAGATCTATTCATTTCTTTGAATACCAGTCTATATATTCTGTCAGAACGATTACCAAATAAGGGAGTATAATTATTAAGGAAATAAGGATTTGGAATAATTGTTTCAAATTAAACGAGTGGGTGTGAATCAGTTTGTAACGGAAAGTGAGTTGATAAATATGTTGTTCCACATTCTATGACCTGTCAAAACAAAACTTTACAGGAGGGCTATTCTCAAAGTATCATTATAAAATTTATAGTACGTTTAATATTTAATATTAAACGTACTATCAACATCAACAGATCATGATCGGGCATTTCAGTATTGAATTTTTTGGACTAAACTTACTTTCTTTAGATCAATTAAAACAACTCCCTTGGAACGGATTTTTCAGTCGACATAGTAAGTTGTCTGCGAATATCTAATCACTCGTTATTGAGATGAGTGAAGCGCTTTTGGACTTAATGTTAATTTCCAACACTCTTGTCAAAACCTCTACACTATTATAGTGTAAGTAATAATAGGTAATTGATATTTTTAAAAATCAGCCTGCTATGTGAAGTTGAGAATCTGTGAATTATCTACAAGCAGTGGGTTATGGAAAGTCAAATCAAGGATTTATCACAAGAGGTCCTTGAACTTGAAAGGTCTGTGAAAGCCTCATCAAAACAATGCTTCTCTTTTTAGATCACCATTTATGTCAACGTAGTATAAGAAGTATTCATTTAATTTGACGCTTGGCATTAGATGGATAGTGAGATATTATTGCTTGACGTAGCTGATGACCGTAGAGTACGATTGCAAAATAATAATATCTCTCTATCTATCTAATGCCATTCGCCAACTTAAATCAATACTACTATATCTCCCAATATATTTTCACATTCACATACGAATGAATAATGTATTGCACAAATATGACACGAGTAATATACACGTGTATGTTTCGAATAACAACATTTAAAAAAAAAGATCCAATAGCCTTTTTATTTAAGGGGTATGGAAAGAATTGGTTTTTATTTTTAAATAAACTGAGAGTGTAGAATATGAAAATTCTCACACCTTTTTAAAACTAGTAGGCCCAACATAAATAGAAATTATTGTAGTATTCTGATTTCAATTACTGTACCTTACATTCAATTATATACCTCTATTAGATAGAGGGTTTCTTTATTCTCAAGAGAGAGTACATCATTGTGGAAGATGTATAGCAGGATTCTTTTAACTTGTCAGAAAACAGCTGATTTAACGTTAATAAACGAGCGTACATCAATCAGCTGTCTTCTGACAATTTAAAAGAATCATGCTATACATTGAAACAGCATTGAAGACCGCTGAGGACGCTTGAATGACTTAGCATCCTATATTTAAAACAAAGAAAAACACACTAAGCAGATCTCTGGGCCGCGGGCTCCCTTTACTTACTTAACTCTCTAGTGCTCAGTCATGCGATGTTTATAAATACGTTTCGTTATTGTTCTAAGCAACAACTTTTACTTGTAACCCTCTTCCTTAGCACATTTCCTTTATGCTGCTTCTTCAATTCCTTCCTTCCCATTTTCTTTCTCTTTTGCTCTCATCTTCTCATTTATAGTTATGTTTTATTATTGTTTAAGCAACAACTTTCACTCGCTATCCTCTTCCTTATCATATTTCTTTTATGATGCCTCTTCTTCTCCATTCTTCGCACTTTCTTAGTCTTCTTCTCTCGTCTTCTTCCTTCATCTGCTTTCTTCTCTTGTATTTTATCTTGCTCCCAATCCTTCTTTTCCTTTTCAACCCATCTTTTCAATAATTGGTTGTCGTCGACTCTTCATATTTCAAATTCTATACTAATCTTCTCCTCCATCCTTACATCCAGTAATATTCTGCTTCCTCCTTTTCTTCTTCTTCTTTCCACTTCTTCTTCGTTCTCCAACGTCTGCTTCGTCTGTTACATTCTATTACTTCCCCATTCACTTCCTCGATCACCGTTTGTTGAATTATCTTCATCCTTTCATTCATCTTCTTCTTTAACTTTTCATCTTCTTTCTTCTTCTTCTTCTTCTTCTTCTTCTTCTTCTTCTTCTCTTTCTTCTTTCTTCTGTATTTCTTCTTCTTCTTCTCTCTTCTCTTCTGCCTCCTCCTTCATTGTTTGCTGCTCCTTCCTTCCTTCTTCCTCTCTTTCCTCTTCTCTTCCTTCTATCTTCTTCTTCTTCTTCTCTTCTTCTTCTTCTTCTTCTTCTTCTTCTTCTTCTTCTCTTCTTCTTCTCTTCTCCTCTTCTTCTTCTTCTTCTTCTCTTCTTCTTCTTCTTCTTCTTCTTCTTCTTCTTCTTCTTCTTCTTTCTCCATCTTGTAACTCATTCATTCTCCTCCTCTCACTCTCCTCCATCTTCTCTCCTTTCAAAAGCCTTCGCTCATCCTTCTTAATGTTTCATTTTATACTTACTTTTCATCCATCCTTTTCTATTCTCCTTGTTTACCTTTTTTCATCTTCCTTTCCCATCAACTGTTTTGTTGCTCCTCCGTCTGTCTGTTCTTTTCTTCAACATCATCGTTCTTCCTTTTGTCTGTATTTCTATTTGCTTTACCTCCTCTCCTTCTCTTGATAATCTTTTTATATTATTATTTGCTTCTCTCTCCATTCCTTACTTCTTTCCTCTCTTTACCATCCCTTTCCAGCTTCACCTTCTTCTTTCTTCTTGCTCTACATTCTTCTCGTCTCTCTCTCGCTCTCCCTCTCTTTCTCTATCTATCTCTCTTCACCTTCCCACCGCTTTCTCCTCCTCCTCTTTCCTACATTTTCCCCTTTGTTTTCAACAAGGTAATCATTGTTTCCAACTAATACTGTTATAGTTTCTTCCACTGTTTTCAAGAGCTTCTCTTCCTACCTCCTCCTCCTCCTCCTCCTCCTCCTCCTCCTCCTCCTCCTCCTCCTCCCTCCTCCTCCTCCTCCTCCCTCCTCCTCCTCCTCCTCCTCCTCCTCCTCCTCCTCCTCCTCCTCCTCCTCCTCCTCCTCCTCCTCCTCCTCCACCTCCTCCTCCTCCTCCTCCTCCACCCACACACACCAGCTATCTCTATCTCACCTGCAAGGAGCCCTGCCAATAGATGTGGCTAAAGTGATGGATGTCTATTACAGTGACAAGAGTGCAACTGCAGCACACAAGTCGTGCTACCCCAACTACACACGCATGCATTTAGCTGCAATGATGGGATGGCATGCACTCTAGATGCACCAAGTGACACCTACTAATGATGCACTCATACAGCATACAGATTGCATATCATTGGGTGTAGTGAACCCACAGTGCGACTGACAACTGAGTGAAAGATCTCAACTGTCACAGAAGGCTGATTGACAGCTTAGGGAGTACTTATTTCTCTTATTACTGCTCTCCGGTTGGAGCTTTCTGCTCCTCCTTTCCTCCTTATTCTTCCCTTCCTTCTCCTTCTTCCGCTGCTTCTTCTTCCTCTTGTTTGCCTTCTCCTCCTCCTTCTCCTTCTTCCTCATCTTTTTCTTTCTGTTCTCCATACTTCTTCTTTGTTCTCCAACGCTTGCTTCGTCTGTTATATTCTTCTTCTTCTTCTTCTTCTTCTTCTTCTTCTTCTTCTTCTTCTTCTTCTTCTTCTTCTTCTTCTTTTTCTTCTATTACTTTACTATTACTAAAACTATTTACGAGTTTACCAGAGATTGACAATGGCGTAATAACCGAAACCGCGGTATCTCGGTTTTTTAATTAATTTGTGGTTTTTTACTTCAAAAATTTATTTAGTATAGATAATTACCATAATATCACCTTCACTAATACACAGAAAGCAAAAACAGTTCATCCATTCATTGTTAATTTTTAAAATATGTAATTTTCCTTTCAATACAATAATACAGTACTATCAATCTTTCTCATTTTTTCTTTGATACAATAATCTCATTAATACTGCTCACTTTCTTATTAAATTCCCACGAAAATGCTAATCGAACGATAACTTGCCACTGACTTCAATGGTATCGTTTAACAAAATGCTGCCATTACAATGACGCAATAGCCTCAGCCAATGAGAGCGCGTTGTGGGCGTGAACTTGTACTCGCACGTGATTGGTGGATTTTGTATGATGTAGCAGGGCTGTTAACTGACGTTCAATCGGCATCCAATAGGATTTAAGATGGCGTTTTGTGAGCAGACTGCTTTTTACTTACTTTTATCTTGTTTATTATTTCATTGAATTCCAATGAATTCATTATTTTTATTCATTGAACCAATGAATCTATTATTTCAATATGATAGACGACAATGTTTAGATCAATTTGTTATAATAAATGGACATTCTTATGATCAATTCTTCATGAGTCAATGAACTTGATAAGTTTTAGGTTAGGATTTGAGTTTTTCTTTCTTTCAATGTCAAATTTCAAAATCAAAGAATCTTGAAAATTTTCATGAATCATTCTCATGACACACTATCACAATAATTACAGCATACATACGACTCCCAATTTTGTTTTTAGTTCTTCCAAACAAATTGTAGGAAAAATTATTCCACAGCAAATAAAAAAAAGTTCAATTCGATATCTTCATTGCAACTCGAGATACGATAAACATACCATTGCAAGTCGAGATACGATATACCATTGCAAGTCGAGATACCAAATATACCGGATATACCATTGCAAGTCGAGATACCAAATATACCGGATATACCATTGCAAACTGAAACTTCGAGGGGGACTTTAGCCAGGATACTTGTTAGTATGATAGTAGTAGTCGATGAAGGAAATATTTTTACATATGTATTTTTTCTGCGAAAAACTACTCATTGACTGGATATTAGGAATTGAATAAGATTTGGGCGACTGCCTGTTTCTATAATATAGTAAATTAATATATATATATATATATATATATATATATATATATATATATATATATATATATATATATATATATATATATATATATATATTAATTTTATTTGATTTTTTTCTTGTGGTTTCATGCTACCTTGTTATCTAAATTAATATCCAGCCTCTCACGACAACAGTCGATTAAATCAAATGCTCAATAATAATAATTCAATCAAAGAATTCTCAAATCCGAATCCAACTTTCATCGTTGATTTAATATAAATCTATTTCCTAAGAAAACATTCACGAGACCTTGCATGACTGACTTTCTTCCGTCTCAAGCACTGACAACCGTAGTACTCAAATCAGGATGAGAGTATCTTTTTGTAAATAATAATAGAGCAGTGTAATTGGAGTTGTAGCATCATTACATGTAACTAGAACATACTTTTAGAAGTGTCTAATTATAATAATATTCGAAAACGGGACCAATCACGTCGTTCCGATTTTCACTTGTACCTAGATGCATCCGCCCCTCCTCCCCCAATCGCTAACAACGTTAATTGAGTGAAGGTTCTCAACATCACCGCGTTTATGTAATCCATGTTATTTACAATACAAGTAATTTGGAACAGTTTACTTAGCCGCCTCTTAAAACGGATTCCACAGATGAGGAGCAGATGTCATCTCATCGTGAGAAGTGGACTTAAACCTCGTGTGGCATGTTATCCGTCTATCATCTTCTGTGTTATTCTAAGCAAATGACCGAAAGAGAATGGAACTATTCGAGAGGCGTCTCCTTTCACCTCTCAAAACTGTTTTCAATTTCTAATTCCTATCTATTAGAGCTTCGTTCTTTCACATTCTTCCTCCTCCTCCTCATCCTCCTCCTCCTCATCCTCCTCCTCCTTATCCTCCTCCTCCTCCACCACGACCTCCTCCTCCTCCTCCTCCTCCTCCTCCTCCTCCCTCCTCCTCCTCCTCCTCCTCCTCCTCCTCCTCCTCCTCTCCTCCTCCTCATCCAATTCTTCCTCCTCCTCCACCTCCTCTTCCTTCGGACCTTCTCATCTATATTCATCCAGCTTCTCGTTTGACTATTTAGTACAGAATGCACTCTGATCCAACTCTTTGGTGAAGTTCTAGGGTCGCAGGGTTTCTCAACTTTGTCGAGAACGAAAATACAATAAACAAGGCAAAATAAAAACAGATTTTACAAAAAATATATCTTATCAACCATGTAGCCTATACGAAGCCTTCTTCTTCTTCTTAAGTTAACAGCCGTTGGGCTGGTTGGCAGCAACTCTCCACGCTTCTCTGTCATCCGCCATCCTTTTCATGTTGCTGTAGGTGGCACATCTCAAATCCTTCAAAAGTTGTTCGGTGTACTCCAGTCTTGGCCTTCCTCGCATATTCTTTCCTTCATTCATCTCCTCTATTATTCTCTTTGTCAGTCCCTCATGCCGAAGAATATGACCAACTAATTGTGCTCTTCTCTTTTTTTTCTAAGTACGAAGCCTCCAATTACTAAAATGTATTTTATTAATAATGGATGGTACTATTTTGATACATCAAACTACAGAGAGTGTATAGTAATAGTGTGGACATTGCATGTCAAACTTTTGATTGATTAGACTCCTACAAATCCACCATACTCTCTATAGAGTCTCTATGCTGATAGTTAATCGCAAAACTATTGCTACAAGGATGCGTGTGCCTCGGTACAGTACGCTCATATAGTTTGCCACTTCTCTTGTTGAAAATATGTGCATCGTTCAACACAGAGTACAAGACAAACAAAAGTATACTGCACACTGCAGCAAGGATGGAAGCGTTAAGACACTCTGTGTAACTGTCAGACGTTGTGAGTTACATTCGACTTCAATGCTCGCGCACACACTCCTAAAAGATATGAACCGACCTCAGACAGTGTAGGAAGCCGCTTGTATAGTAGTAAGGTACATCAGCAAAGAATCTATTTCGTTTGCTTATTATTACTGTACAGTGTGCTGTTACTTCTGGAGAACAGTGTTTGTTAGGTTAGTTATTGGCTGTTGGGAGGAGAATGTTAGGTTATGTTTCGCGGTGAATGAGCAAAAGGCAATGTTTGTAAGATGTTGTACGGTACGCGCTAGGATAATAGGTTATGTGCTGTGTTCGGATGAGCGCGAAAATGTTAGATTATGTGCAGCATAATAGATCATATAGAGAAGCAATCTCTATAGTATTACAAAGTCTGTTCTCTGTGGTATGTGTATGACTATGCGTTAGGTTAGGTATGGATGGAGTTAGGTTAGGTAAGCAAGAGATCATCCTACTGAATGGACCGTGAATGAATTACGATATTATAGGCTACAAGTTGCGAGTGAAGTTGAGATTCTGGAGGAGCTACAAATCCGACGGTGCTATACAAATAAAAGGTAGCCTACAAAAATCCTAGGACAGTGTTCGAGATTTCAAGTTTTTTTATAGCAAAAACAGGCGAATAAAGCTGATTCTGAAAGAAAATGACAGAGAATGTTTCCCTTAGGCTAGGCGTACACCGGTTAGTCAAGACAAGACAAGACGAGATTAGTCACGTTTAGTCACAATACTTCTCATAGTTGCTTATGAAGCAACACACACCGATTAGTCGTTGCATCGATCTTGACTAACCGGTGTACGCCTAGCCTTAGTCAAAACAAGACAAGACGAGATTAGTCACAGTAATTCACATAGTTGCTTATGAAGCAGCACACACTGATGCAATGACCAATCGGTGTGTGTTGCTTCATAAGCAACTATGTGAAGTACTGTGACTAAACGTGACTAATCTCGTCAGATCTTGTCTTGACTAACCGGTGTACGCCTAGCCTTATTTGATAGAAGAAACAGTAGGGCAAAGAGCTGGTTATTGTGGATGGCGGGGTACAAAAATGATTTAAAACTCTTAAATCAGGTAACTTAGGTTTCCTCAATATTTATCAAAAAACGAAACCTACTAAGTTACCTTGATAGAATGGCAACGGGTAGCCAGAGCTTAATAAACGTCTTTCCTTCTTGATGTGTGAGTGCATTGCATTAAAAATGCATTGAATTGCTTTCAACCGTTTCATTATCCAGCCAATTGTACAAAGCCACGTGATGAAACATATAACATATATATTTATATAATAATAATACATATTTCTATTATAAAGAATGAGTAGTGACAGAGTGACAAGGTATGAAATTGAAGTGCATGACATTAATTATAATATTATTGTTATGCTACTCTGTCGTGATGCTGCATTGATCTCAATTATTCGCCAGCATAATACCAAATGCTCTTTCTTCTAACGTGAGTGCTGCATTAGAAAGATGACTGCTATTAAAAAGCAGACTCGTCGTTTGATTTATGAATCCGCTTATATTGCTCATGATTTTTTGCAAATACATTATTATTACCGTATAAGTTATTTCATGTTTTACCGAGGTGTGAAGTGTGATCTTCATTACAGAGATAGAGATAGAGATGGATGTGGTGAAATCGTATCTTGTTAATCTTTGTTGGTTTAGAACAGTTTCTTTTACAAGGAGATTTCTGTAATATTTCTGTAATATTGAGTCCAGAAGCTTATTATCATCATATAAGAATAATCAAATACTTACATTTTTACAGAGGTTTCTTATCAGAAAGGCTCGACACATCAATTCACAGTATTACTTTCTCATGAATAAAACAAGACAACAATAGATAATAGAGGGACATTATTTAAAATCAATTTGTAGCACGCATGCTTTTTAGCCTAGGCCTATGACTAGACAAACAATGCTATGGGGTGTATTCTACTTTTTTGTCTTCATCAAATTCTTTTCTTCCACCTATCATCTTCTTCTCCACCCTCCTTTTTCTTCTCCATCATTTTCTTCTCTCCCATATCCGGGTTTTCTCTCTCACTCATCACTTTTGCTTTTTCTCTGTCTTCTTCAGCCTTCTCTTTCTTCTACTTCTTTTACACGCTTTGTTTTTTTTAAATTATTTTCATCTTTTTTCTCAGTGTTGTTTACAATAATTGTCATTCTTTGTTTGATATCTCTGACGCTATTCTGTGAGTTTTCATTTAAAAATGAGTATTGCCATAGACAAAGCATACGCCAAGTAGATGAATCATCAGATAGGGACGAGTGATTACACTTTTACTGTACGGCGAAAATGGTTCGAGTGTCAGGCGAGTTCAAAGGTCTCGACGATCGCCCACTTGATTACCACAGCTAGTGTTTGAAGTACTCTCGAATTCCCAGAGATATCGCCACCATCGCGTCGCTTTTCTGTCGTTCACCTTAACCACAGATAATGTAAATCTGATTTACAGATTTACATTATCTGTGCCTTAACGTAGGGATAAATTTGATCATCTACTTGCGTATGCTTTGTCTATGGCATTGCTTGAATCGTTGCACTGTAAAATGTCACTTATTTGTTTTCTCCATACCCTCGATGCCGACGTTTGTGAAGATAGTTCCTCGTTTATCGACTCTTGCCTACTGACATCTCAAAAACGGAAGAAAAGTATTTCTACAAATTTTTCTTATCATTTTGATATAATTTTTTCATGTCTACTAGATCAAACAATAAACTAAGAAGTCCGAAAGGCTAGATGTTTTTGAAAAAGAAGTACTTCACCCGCTAAACGCTGAGTCTGATTCAGAGTTCCGTTTAGGTTATCGATGACTTGAAAAGATTCCCTAATATTTTTTTCTTTTTAATCATTTTTAACAACCATCCTAACTAAATCTTCACGAATAAATCACCGCAATTTTCTCCAAAACTAGACGACAGAGAACTTTCTGTTTCCGTGTTACACTTGCCCCCGGACTATAGCCTACTGTCATGTAGGCTTATTATACTGAATAAAGAAATAAATAATTATACTCTTTAAAGTGAAAAATTACTCACGTTTTTTGCGCGACAATTATTGTTTTGTGCTGGTATTGAACAATTCTGTATATTTCTTTCAAATAAATGTAGGCTATCAGTGAAAAGCATATGGATCAACATAAACCTATTATACATTTATACCGCCTTTCAACTTATTCATGTCGACCAAATTACAATTCATAAAACTCTTCTTGTTATAACTCAAGCCGGCTAGACAGAGGATTAGAATGGATTAGTACTTTTCTCGATGCACTCTATACCAGCCTACTCTTTCCTGTATATTATGTGTAATACTGTGTATAATAAAAGTGCATAATAATTATTGTCGGCTTTGTTGAAGATATAACTTAAGGCATCATGAAAAGTTCATGGGTAACAACTAATCAAGAAATAGGGCGAACAGAAGAAAAGTAGGAGAAGGAAGCAAGTGATAAAACTAGACTCAAGATCAAGTGACCTTTAAACGTGTGTTACAATTTAAATATTGAAAATAGAAGAATGCGCAATTATATCAAGTGCAGTTATGCAATAAGATAATATATATTACCTTACACTGGATCGACTTTAAAGCGCGGTAACTAGCCTATTTATTGCAGTATAAAATTAGCAGAATATAAGGTAAAAAATTAATTGAAATTTTTATTTTTTCCAGACAATTATCTCCAGTAATTCAACTGAATTTCAAACTAGAGACAGTTCAACTGCAGCATCTTAGAAGATTCTGTGTATTATCGAATTCGAAAACATCGTTATTCAAGGCTTCTACTCTTAATTTAAAACATTGTCTCACAGTCAACAGATCGAAGTCAATTTGTGATACATGAGAAGTCTTCATTCATAGGTCTAATGGTTTTTATAACAATTAATTCAAAGTCAATTTGTGATACATATGAGAAGTCTTCATTCATAATGGTTTTTATAACAAGGAATTTTTCAAGAATTTTTGATAAACGGATTCTAGAACGAAATGGTATCAAAGTTGGTATAGGACGTTCCTCCCCAAAGCAGTTATTATTTTTTTTTTTGCTGTGGTGGTGCCCACATAAGCTCTTGACTTGTGCGTTGTTATAATAGAAATAGGAATGATGAGAGATGAATGGACCCATACAGCTTTAGGTGGGTTCTGAACCAAATGGAAGCATTTTTGATTCTCATGAGTGGATAACATTCAGCGAAAAAAAGCCTAAAACTGGGAGTATTACAATGGGTGCGTGTCTCTTATCCAATATTGCGAATAGATACCGGCACGACCTAGCCGCTTCCCCTAAAAATACTGTGTGTGTTTATTCATATCGACTCATTCGTAAAGTTTATTTTTTTAAAACTTCGTCATAATTAATAGAGACAAAAGAATCTATTGAATTCATTATACAGAGTGTTTCAGAACTCCCAACCAATATTCTAGGGCATTGTTCCTGGGTAAAAACCATATCTAAATATCATATTTAAATTGTCCAGGAGTCCTTAGTTACTCACACAGCTGCCATTTTGTTTTTTCACTTATCATTTTTTATCTCAATAATGGTGAAACATATGGAATTGAAACTTTGCACCAACATTTATGACAACTAGACAAAGCTACAAAAAATTATGACAATTTTTCAAATTCAAAAAACAAAATGGCGGCCATTAAAAATTTTGTTTCTCGAATAACTCGGAAACCGTTGATATTACGATAATTTTACAAGAATAAGTTTTTTAAGTAAATTTAATTACAAATCGATGCTAAATGAATTAAATGTTGGTGCAGAGTTTCAATTCTATATGTTTCACCATTATTGAGATAAAAAATATCGTAATAAGTGAAAAAAAACGGCAGCTGTGTGAGTAACTAAGGACTTCCGGACAATTTTAATATAATATTTAGAATCTGGTTTTACCCAAGAACAATGCCCTAGAAAATTGGTAGGGAGTTCTAAAACACCCTGTATAGGTACTCATTTGTTAGTTTTTTTTGTAAGCTTTGCACGAATTACTCTCTAAATTCGACGAATTTAGAATTTGTAACCTATTAAAAACCAACATCCTTATTCCTTCTCCTACTGCAACAATCTCTGAGAATTGTGACCACATCTACAAACAACTTTGTTCCTTGTTCCATATTATTCTAACGCAGGCGATATACTGAGTACAGACTGAAATTGTATTTCAATTCCGTTTTGAGACCAACATAACGTTGTTTTCGAACTCTGACCTATTTGTTTCGCCATGACACTTGAACTTGAAACATTATTATAATTTTGAATTCGGTATTGTATATTTTAGTTACCGGTATGGACTTTGTTGCAAGCAGGATATGAGCCGTGCGTTATTATTGATGTATGTCCCTCTCAAGTGTTATACATGCGATAAAGAACTGGACTGACCAAGCAGGATAATAAGCTTGTTACAAAATAATATGTAATTATCATGCCATATTAGGCGTATTCATTCAATGATTTATCATTACATTTGTCGGAGTCATTCAGTATTGATTCATAAAGAGCTTAACGATTCTATCAAAAGCAAAACGCAATCAATTAATTTCATCTGAACAATCTGAGTTGTAATTAGTTGTTCAATACGATGATTTAGTTTTGTTGGTAGTGTGCAATGAATTAATAATGGGGGCCTGTAATAAATTTACTGAATCTGATAACAGCAATGAAATATTTATTACTACTTTCAAATACGTATATGTATGCTGTAAATTTCACGGATGTGAGTTCGTTGAATACCTACATGGATGGATGTTCCTTGATATTTCCCATTCTTTAAAAATGATTGAGCCGCCTAGTTCCCTAGTAGATATACCTACTTTGAAATTGCAATGCTGTAGGCAGAAATGTATTGAAGGTTACAAATTTATGTCAGGTTTCATTCCATCATATTTTGAACTGAAAATCCATCAGAAATTCACTACCAGGTGCAGCTTTAGACCAATTTTCAACATCAAACTTTATCAATCTTCTTCGTAATTCACAAAAATCAGTCAAATAAGATCAAAACTACAAGAGAATTCAATTGATATAGCTATCATTGATGAGTGAGGTCAAAATTAAAATTTTATAATTGTATGACACCATAAAAAAAGTTTACCAGTGGTTCAATGTTGCCCGGACTTGGGGCAACATTAGACCAGTCATTTTTTCACATTATTTTAATGAAGAAATTGATATCTCGGTTATGTTGCACTGTTTTTAATATGGCCTGATTAATTATAAGAACTCAGGTGTGTCTCAAGTTTTATGTTACTCCTAGCATTTAAAATAGACATATAAAAGTTAATTAACTCAATATTGAGCTTTGATATCAACTGCTAGGCATTTCTCCAGATCTTTCTCCAGGCTCTTGACCCAGGAATTTTATTTCATTTAATTTATTTACACACAATTTCAAAAACAATACAATAATACAACATATGAATACAATACAAAATTGGAAAAAGTGGTTAGGTGATCTCATTGGTAATCGTGTTGAGGCACCATGAATTCTTATCAACTTTGGCATCCTCTTGAACATTAAAGACTGTTTTAAAAATTATGCAGTGCAAATATGGGACAACTTTGACCAAGACCAAAGTTATAAGGAAGGGACAACTAATGATGGCAATAAAATAATATCTCTCTATCTATCTATCTCTAATTTCAAGCGTCAGATCAAATTAATACTATTATATATACTGCTGACACTGTATCATCATTTTTAACCGCTATTGTACCCTTTTCTCTCCGCTCTATAATAAATCTGCAATACGTTCTTACAATAAAATCGGTACAATAATAACTCTCTTCAATGGTAATGTCCTGAGTCGTTCTAAATCTTATTTATGAAGATAAAGACGAGTCTCACAATTTAATTCGAACGATCGCTTTATGCAGTGTCGTTCAAAATTACATACTCTGCTAGGGTCAGAGATCAACCACTTATAATGATGAAATTAATACTATTTTATGGCTTTTATTAGTGGTTACCCTTTCGTGTGCAGTTCCACTTCTGAGTTTTGAGTCTTGCTGAGGCTGAACCATTATTATAAACTTCTTTGGCACGGCCAATGATCGAATAGCAATACTGGATCAATTATTATTATTCTTGAATCATTTCTTATAATATAATCATCAAAGCAGGACGTTATAGAAACGACACTCGTAGACTGTAGACCAAGAGACTGACTCATAGACTGTAAGAGTAGTGCCGTTAGTATACGATACCGTCCTGCTATATAATAATTCTTTCAGAGATGTGATCGAAATATAAAATGACTGGTAATGAAATGACTAGGGTCTGATTAACAAAAATATATAGAAGTCTTCTAATACGGTACAGGTAAAATGCGGACACATACTAGATTTGAATAGCATTGCATCCTAGCAAAGACGATAGACTATAGGAAAGTATTCTAATTGTCTTTGATACTAGGCAATCAAATCGAAAGTCTAGTGTGAGTTCAACTATTACAGGTATAGAAGAATTAGAGGTAAAGGTAAGAAGAATTACAGGTATAATCAGATTCATTTAGTTTGATGCTTGGCATTAGATAGATAGAGAGATATTATTTCTTGACATTGCTGATGACCGTAGATTACGATGGCAAAGAAATGATATCTCTCTATCTATCTATCTAATGCCAAGCGTCAAATTGAATGAATTTGATAATAGAAGGTAGAGGAGGAAGAACAAGAATACAAATAAATGACAAGGTAATCAATACAATAACAAAACACCAAAATAATAACAAATTACTGTTTATTAATTAAAAATAGATAACAATCGGCTATCGGCTGTTATCTAACAATTGAATTGTTCACTACGGGCCGGTTGCACGAAAGCCAATTTGACCAATTTAATGAAGGCATTTGTTGTGATTCCGTTACACTGGCTTTTTATTATCAGTTAATTTTACGGCGTTGAGGTGGCTTTCGAGCAATCGACTGCGACTATTTCTATGTACAATATTAGCAGATCACCGGAAGGTAAAACTAGAGACATATTTTCATAACATATCATACGATATGATATTTTTTCTAAATCTTACGGTATACTCAAAAGCACACTAACAGGTTGTCTGGTGTACAAATACAGTAACCCCTGTACATCATAAAAATTAGTCTGAGACTAGCCATTAATTTTCAGTTCACTTTCTAATTTGCATTTAGTTCATCCATTGATGGCTCAAGTAGTTCTAAGAGTTCATTTGTGATACATACCTTCCAATAATATTACAGTAAATAATGCTCGATATGCGTTAGTTTTCGTACAGAAGCCTCTCTTAAATCATACAGGTGCAATTAATACACTTCAATATGTTATCGTAAATAATCTGAACGCTTAGTTTCATTTGTGAGAGTCAATTGTCAGTGTTATAGCTAAATCGATAAAGAAGATAACAGAATTTGATTACATAGGCTTGAACACATAAAAATATTGCGATGTAACTATATTATTCTAAGTCATAATAGAACAATTTTTACATAATTATATTCATAGATAGACATTTTTATAAAAAATATTTGATTAGTATATGATCTTAAATACTTTAAGACCACATTGACGGTATAAATAAATTCATTTCCGCTCTAGACAAAACAACTTGACAAAAACAATTTGAAATAAGAAGTTACATAGTTTAAGACCATCATAATTATGATCTTAAATACTTTAAGACCACATTGACTGTATAAATAAATTCATTTCCGCTCTAGACAAAACAACTTGACAAAAACAATTTGAAATAAGAAGTTACATCGTTCACACAAAGAATAGTAGCCTTAGTAGTTCTAAATAGTGGCCTTCCAAGTCTCAAACTCTGAAGGAACTTAGGTTTCATGAAACTTGCCTTTGCAATTTTCAATATCATAAGAACCGAGGCAGCTCAAAATTCAACGTGTTTCGGAACTTTGCTAGAACGTCAAAGAGAGCTGACTTTGGGCATCTCTCAAGAAATTTTGCATTGGAAGATGTTTTGGGATAACGCCTGTTTTTTCTGTCCTTATCATTGTATTTTTGATTAAATAAGCAAATATTTATTTTATGAAGAACCCAAAATCTGTTAAGCTAAGTGATGCATGTGATGAGAGGGGGGCCTGCATCTAGTGAAAAACTCAAATGTCAATGAAGAAAATGTATATTCAGTCTTCGTAACGTACATTGAAGTCTTGAATTATTATTGTAGACAATTTATAATTGGAAAATCTTTGAGGGAAAGCGTGCAGTTCTATTACATCACTGAATGTTATAGCAAGATGAAATAGAAATAAAACAACATGCCAACTACCTAGAATTGTTTTGTTTTTTCAACTTCAACATGATTCCAAATAAATGGAAGGCAGTATAAAGATATTGCAGTTATTTAGCTGCTATTAGGCTAGGCGTACACTGGTTAGTCAAGACAAGACAAGACGAGATTAGTCACGTTTAGTCACAGTACTTCACATAGTTGCTTATGTAGCAACACACACTGATTAGTCATTGCATCGGTGTGTGCTGCTTCATAAGCAAATATGTGAATTATTGTGACTAAACGTGGCTAATCTCGTCTTGTCTTGTCTTGACTAACCGGTGTACACCTAGCCTTAGCAAGATAAAATAGAAATAAAACAACATGCCAACTACCTAGAATTGTTTTTTTCCAACTTCAACATGAATAAATGGAAGGCAATATAAAGATATTGTAGTTATTCAACTGCTATTAAGTTCATGAAGAACATGGAAATTAGAATTTTCATTAAATTTATCATCAATGAATATGACTCATACAGCATGGACTTACCATTTATTTATGTCTGTTAATATTAGCCTATATACATTTTCAAAATAAATAATAAATTTTAATAACCATATTTATATTATAACCACATGGTCATGGCTGATTGGCCTGAGAAACGATACGGTATACAGAACAGAGGTTACGGTATTTACGTTACACAGTAAAGCGGTTACGGTATTTGCACTGATTCTATACCTATATCTATTCACATCCACCTACTAATTCTCGTCAAAGGCTTTGTTTGATCAACGAACTTTTCCATTGCGTCTTCAGCGCCCTTATACTCCTCAGCCACAGTCCTATGTATATCTAGAAAATTATTCTGTTGCCAGTAACACACTGAAAGTCCAAGGAAAAAATTCGCAAACAACAATAGACCCGATTTGCGAGAATTTCGCTATTTTCGCATAAATTCCGAAAAATGCTTCCAGTTTTCTTTGCTTACTGCTGGCAGGGGGTAGGTTCCATAACGTTCTGCGTACTGTGGAAGAAAAGAAAAAATTAAATCAAACGTAGGAAAAAAACATTCCAATCAGACATTCAAAAATTGAATAATTCAATTTTGTTTCACAATAATAATTATTATCAACATAAACGCAGAAATATTGGAATAAAATTATATTAAAAACAAATAATAGAAACTCATTCATTGGTTTAATTATACTGTATTATCATAAGAAAAATAATAAGCAATTAATAAACCCCAACACATATCTTTATAGCGGGGTGTATACTTATTCATAAAAATATTCAGAAATGATTCAATGCATAAAATGGCTTTGCTCTATTTGTATTATTTGTTTAGTTTCCAACTTTGTATTGTGATTATGTTTGTTGAATAAACTTTGATTTGATTTTGAATTAACTCACAGTATTGTTACATTCCTAATTGTATGAATACCGTTAATAATAGTAATCACGTCTTCTATTCCCTCCATATTTCCATACGTAAATTGATTCAACAAAGAAATGGGATCTCAGTTTTGAATTAATCGGGTGAAAAATCCAGTTGAAAAGCATATACAGGGTGTTTGAAAAAGAACTCCCTAGTTTTAGGTATAAATTTAATGTGTGAATTAATGGAAAACTATATAAACAAGTACATACAGTGAAAGAGAGAACCTTCAAGTTTTGTTTAACATCAGTACACTTCAACATGGGATCCATTTGTTGCCCTGCACACGTCGAGGCGATATTCAAAGTCTCGCCATGTATTCACCAACATATCAGGTGTAACTGTCCCAGCCGCCGTGACGATTCTTTCCCGTAAATGGTTTATGTCTCGGATTTTTTCACTATACACAACATTTTTTATGTGTCCCCAAAAGAAAAGTCCAGAGGTGTTAAGTCCGGGCTTCGTGGTGGCTAGCAATTGGGCCAGCTCCCTATCCACCTTCCCGGAAAGCGAGTGTCTAGAGCCGCGCGCACATGGTTACTGTAATTAGGAGGGGCGCCATCTTGTTGGAAAAAAACAAGCCCTTTTTCCGCCTCAATATCTTCCATTTGGGGAAAGACATTGGACTGTTATAACAGAATCAGTTTGCACTAACCAAATAACACACTGCGCTTTTTGTTGCGGAGTAGCCATTGCAGGGCACTGCACGCCCGAACACAACGTAGGGAACTGTTCCCTGGCGCCGTCTCAGGGTCAAGAAGGTCTGCCAACTGCAGAGGGACAAAACTTAGACAGTTGCTGAATCAAACACCACAAACTAGAATAGTGTATATCACTTTTTACAGATTCTATGAAACATTAAAATTAGGGAGTTCTTTTTCAAACACTCTGTATATGATTGATTTGTTCCGCGAGCATGATGCATTTTGAAATAATAACCAATGATAAAGCGAAAATGGTGCCTACTGCAGAGAGAGACTGTATAATCACAGTGTGGTCATTGGTGTGAAAAGGTCCATAACAGTATGTTGGAACACTTTTTGTTCCCGCCACCGCCATACTTTTGTCAAGTTTTAAAATTCCCATATGAGATTACAGGCAAACATAAACTCATTCCATTCTTTTCAAACTTATTTTGAAAGAAACAACTTCGAAAATAACTTTTTCAACATTAAAAATAGTCTCTACTCTTGGTTTTTTTAAGCATAAAATGATGAAAACCAACACTGGCGATGGCAAGTTGTGGATAAATAGGCCCGTATTAGACTATCAAATGTTTCAAAAAAGATCTTTGACAAACATATGCCCAGTTTCTCAGTTGTTCATTAAACTAAACACATGGTTATTGATTCAATACTGCTATTGGATCCATAAACTGTTTATTGAACGACTGAGAAACCGGGCATATGTTTGTCAAAGATTTTTTAAACATTTGATAGTCTAAGCAGGCTGCAGTAATCCACGAACGTGGAAGCCGCCGGATCTATGTTATGCTGACTTCAGTCAGAACTGTTGCCAGATAACATTTGGCTGATAGGTTAGATTACACGATTACCCGAAAAACAGCCAAATGTTATCTGGCAACAATGGGTTGCTGACTGAAGTCAGATAGTCTGAAGGCAGTTGCTCCGTGGGCTCACGGCCTTAAGCCGTGGCTACATCCACGGCGTGGCTACTTCCACGTTCGTGGAGTACTTTGTGGCGGGCCTTAGGAACGTGGAAGTAGCCACGCTGTGGATGTAGCCACGGTCTAAGGTCGTGAGCCCACGGAGCAACTGCTATTTGACTTCAGTCAGCAACCCAGTGTTGCCAGATAACATTTGGCTGATGGGTTAGGCTAGGCGTACACCGGTTAGTCACGACAAGACGAGATTAGTCACGTTTAGTCACAGTACTTTAGACACAGTAACACACACCGATTAGTCACTGCATCGGTGTGTGCTGCTTCATAAGCAGCTATGTGAATTTCTGTGACTAAACGTGACTAATTTCGTCTTGTCTTGACTAACCGGTGTACGCCTAGCCTTAGATTACATGATTACCCGAAAAACAGCCAAATGTTATCGGGCAGCACTGGGTTGCTAACTGAAGTCAGATAGCAGTTGCTCCGTGGACTCAAACAACAAAAGAAGAAAGAAACATACCTTATTTTAAAAGATCTGTAAGAAATTGGTTATATAATGTTGGAATTCACCACACCGAGGAGCTCATTGTAAATAGGATATAGGTGAAATATGTGAAAATGTATTTTAATTTATTCAATTGCTTGTTATAGTATGTACCTAGTAGATTAAAATTTCCATTGTTTTTGTATTATTTACGTACTAATAGTTTCTAACACTTTTTATATATTACTAAACACTTGAAAAATATTTTGCACTTTATAAATTTTATTGTATCTTGTAGTTTAAAATTTCTATCATTTTTTATGTAGTAATAGTTTTTAACACTTATTTATAATTATTACTAATCACTATAGAAAGAAAAATAGGAATAAATCATTAAAAAATAAAAAAAATTTTGCACATTGTAATTTATTTAGAAGAGTATTATGATCACCCCGACACATATTATTATAGTGGGGCATCATAATTAGGATTTGAATTACCTTAAGTAATTTATTGAGTCGGGATTCTCTTAGATATCTGTATTGTATGTATCTGTATTTGTAAATAAACTCCTCTGAATGCATATTATTGGCATTCAGAGAAATTATTATGAAATTATTATTATTACTCACGGCCTTAGGCCGTGGCTACATCCACGGCGTGGCTACTTCCACATTCGTGGATTACTTTGCGGCGGGCCTGAGAAGTAAGTAAATCACTCAACATAACATATGATTTGCGTATCATTTCAATGAGAATGAGGTGGATCAAAGTTTGGCTAACCAATCAAAAGCGTGACCTGAAATGGCCACACTGTGATTAAACATTCTCTGTAGTGCATACAGGCCTTAGAAACAGAAAATTAAAATTATTTATTTCGAAGCATCAGGCTAGGCGTACACCGGTTAGTCAAGACAAGACGAGATTAGTCACGTATAGTCACAATAATTCACATAGTTGCTTATGAAGCAGCACACACCGATTCAATGACTAGTCTTGTCTTGACTAACCGGTGTACGCCTAGCATAAATTGTGAATACTTTACCGCAAAACAGGCCAAAGGAGCCAGTATTGATGGCACAACGAATCCAAAAGCCTCCTGTAGACAAATGCTTCTCACTTGAATACAAACACCACAGTCGTTTTGCAGTAGGATTCTGTCAGTTACTAACTGTAAAAAAATCAAGGGCAACGATTATTTCGAATACAGAAGTGAAGAAAAATAAGTGGAAGAAACAGAAGAATAGAAAGAAGATGTTGAAAACAGACAGAGAAAAAAGATGGAAAAGAAGAATCCCAAAAAGAAGAAACAGAAGTTGAAGAACAAGAAGGTATATCAGCCTTGACTAGCCTAGAAATTTAGTACGGTAGCCATATTACTGACACCAAAGATGATAGAGAATGACTAAAACATGCATTTTTGTTTTTATTAAGTTAAAAATCACTATGATAGTCAACAATTTTGTAATAAGCTACTTATTCATTATGTTTTTATGTTTTAATATCACCACAACATCACACCAGACACTGTGTCAGTAGTTGAGAAAAAGTATAAAGAAAAGAAATAGGTAAGAGGAAAGAGGAGGGAGTAGTAGAAGGTGGTAATAAAGAAGAGTTTGGATAATAATGATAAGGAGACAAAGACGAGACAAAAGACATGAGACAGAAGAGCTTGAAGGGGAAAAATAATAAAATAAAATGTAATAAAAATAGAGTTTGAAGAAAAATCATAATAATAAAAGGAGGGAAAGAGGTGTTGAGTAAAATTCTGTATAAATAAATATAATATCTTGAACAGAAGGTACAGAAATCCTGTAGCTTCCAAGGTAAGGTTACAATATTTTACAAGAGTTATGTTTCGTTTATTTTTTACAACTGCAGTGATATTAATTCAATTTGACGCTTGGCGATCAGTTAGGCTAGGCGTACACCGGTTAGTCAAGACTAGACAAGACGAGATTAGACCGATTAGTCATTGCATCGGTGTGTGCTGCTTCATAAGCAGCTATGTGAATTACTGTGACTAAATGCGACTAATCTCGTTTTGTCTTGACTAACCGGTGTACGCCTAGCCTGACCAGCTGATGTTAAGCAGCTTTGACGCAATGCTCAACCTACAAATGCTAAATATCGCATATTATTGCAAAGACTTCAAAAAGGTCTTCTTTAAATGGTCTTTTAAAGGTATTTAAGACTTTAAATAGACTTTCAAAGCTGCGTAAAATCAGCTGTTCACTGATCGCCAAGCGTCAAATTAAATGAATCCTACTGTACAACTATTACCATTTTCGAACAATAGTAGGCCTACCACCGTATGTCGATTAACACACAATCATCAAAATTTCTACTGCTAGAATCAATTTATCGAATCTCCACTTTTCAACTTTAAAATAATAAATACTGCTGCATCACTCTACAAAATTTTTGAAAACCTCACAACCTTGGTTAAAAATAATGTCCTATTACACAGTTGGAGAATGTATCGGATTTTTCTAGGAAGTTAACTAGTTTAATTTTTATTTTTTTATAAATTAATATTCTCGGTCTGGAATAGAATAAAGTCTCCTCACAAAAGTGGCATTACCTAATCCATTAGGCACTACTCACACCTGGAAACTTCCACATCGAAAAGCAACTCATCGCTCGGCGACTCAGCGACGCAGCATGTGTTTTCAAATGACGACGCTCAGACTAGGCGATGTCGCCTAGGCGATATCGCCTAGGTGACATCGCCGCGCAACGAAGTTGCTTTTCGATGTGACATGCTGGTCGCCGAGCGATGTGTGGACAGATTCTATGTACAGAAAAGTGAGGTTAGGTGATATTCTAACCACATCAAACTGGAAAAGTAGGATTATTTGCTTTAAAAAGTAGTATTTCATCATTTTTTGGTCACTTCAACTTATAAAATATCGAAGATAAGTTATAAAATTCTCAAAATATTTACTTTTTGAGAATATTGTGATAGTAGTCGAACAGCAACTCTGGCAACTTGAGTAGCGGCTGTGAGTATGACAAGCAACTGCTGCATCGCTGAGTAGCCGAGCGATGAGTTGCTTTTCGATGTCAAGTTTCCAGGTGTGAGTAGTGGGTTACAGTACTTTAGTGGCCATAGCCGAGTGGGTTAAGTGCTGGCTTTGTAACCTAGAGGTCCCGGGTTCAAACCCAGGTCAGACCGTGAGATTTTAGCTCGAGCCACTTCTCGTGTTTCGGAGGACACGCTAAGCCGTCGGTCCCGGCTGCCTAAAAAACAGTCGTTAAGTCACGTCAGAGACCCTGAACTGATCAGGAGTGACCTGGAAACTCAGACACCAGACCTGAGCCAGCCAGGTTGCACGGAATTATTATTTATTTACAGAACTTTTATACCACCAATTTACAGTACTACTTGTATTAATGTTCTTCAACATTTTGTGAACCGTAATAATGATGATGATGATGTTGGGGTAGTTATCCATAATGAATGAAAAGATATGAATTTGTCTAAAAACCACAAATTTTGTGTCTTTTTTTTGTTGACAATTGAATGTTGCTAAGCGTGAGCTTATTGAATAAAGATAATGATTGACATTTTCTTACGTATCTATGTAGCAGGCCAGCCAACATGCTAGGCATAAAAACGGTGGGAAGTTGGATAGTGAATCGGCCAAAGTTCCTTAGCTTCATATGACGCCTGAAGTGGTTGGATATCATAACGGACGAAACAGCTGCCATGCCGCTAGTGAATACCGGCGAATAGTTCAACGGAAATCTGAAATAAATAGCAGGAAAAATGCATTTCTACAATATAGGCTAATGCCTGGTTGTTCGTACGTCTATTAAATTCAACCGGGCGATAAATCGAGGACAGCAACACAGTGGGATCGACGACAAACTGAACTAATTTGAAACTAAAAATCCAAGTGAAATAGTGTTACCAGAACAATATATTTTAGCTAAATAACTAGTAAAATCAACTGCATTAACATTCTCTAATAAATTACATGTTCATTCGAAACGAACTAGCTCCGTAAATTGCATTAAGCCACAATATTACAGACTTTTGGTTGGTAAAACTGAAACTTGTACTTTCCCATCTGATAAAATTTTAACCTCATGTTGAAATATTTATCTGATGTTTATGTAAAAAAGTTTAACCGCTAGGAAAATTTAATCCCTCAATCAGCACCGATTAATTTAACCCTGTTTTTAACGGAGTAGAAATGTTTCAACAATTTGAAATGTGTGCACAACCAGCTGATATTTGAAAAAAAATATGCAATTAGTATTTTTCAGTACCAGATACCTTCTGCCATTGATAAAAACTTGGAGTGCAATTCATAAATTTTGTCTACAGAATATTATTTTGTAATGACATCTAATAAAAATGATGAATAATGTAGTTTTGCAAATGAAATCCATACAATTCAAGGCTTTCCAACACTATTTTGTCTCAATTCTTCATTTAAAGTTAGTTCAGTTTGTCATCGATCCCATTGTGTTGCGTCCCCGATTTATCGCCCGGTTAAATTTAATAGACGTACGAACAACCAGGCACATGTGTGGTATTTTTTATTTTGCATACTGGTCACATTGGCTGAGTTCAACGCCAATGAGATCGGTCAGTGCACTGAGCTAAATATATCCATCTGGAAGTACGTAGCACAAGCAAGGGCTGCTAGCAGGATTAGTGTTCCGTCTAATTTCGTTAGGCTGGTAATAAAGTGGAGTTGAAATATTTTTTTTCTAATACAGAATACAGTATACGTAGTACCAAAAAAGTTAAGTTGGCAATCAAGTGGGGATATTTTTTTTCACTGATCAGATGGATGAAACAGTGCTTTGTTTCACTGACCCACTGACCTAAAATTAACCATCTGGAGGTAGCACTGATTGAAAAAGCTGGGTTCCGCCTATTTTTTTGTTTATTTTTTTCCAATAGCATACTGTTCTTGAGAAAAAAAATTTCAATCCCCACTTTATTGCCCAAGGCTTGTAGAGACCTAAGGTTGGCCAATCCCCATAAGAGCCCAGCATTCCAATTTTCCCCGATTAGTCTTGCTATAATGACGTCAATCAGTGCCCCAGTTAACATATGCCCTATATCTATATTCAAGATTCATCACGTATCTATAGCAGGATTCAATTCAACTTGTCATAAATCAGCTGATCCAGTAATAATTAAAGAGTGATTTCGACACAATAATCATAAGGCTTGAAAGTCTTAAAGACCTTTAAAGTCTTTAAAAGACCTTTTTAAAGAAGACCTTTCAAAGAATAACTTTTTAAATTACCTTTTCAGATATTCAGCATTTGTAGGTTAAGTATTGTGATCATACGCTCGTCGATCAGCTGACTTATGACAAGTTAATTGCATCCTGCTATAGTATTCAAATCTTTCCAGATGGTTTTTGGAAAAATGAAAATTTTCGAATATCTATCTTATGGATTGTCAGATAACAATAATAAATTAAAATAATGCAATAAAAAAAATTACTGTGATCAAATATCAATAATAATAATAAGAAATCTTTTAATATAATTCTAATATATTATCACGCTTTGCTTGCCAAACAGTCAACTACAACTAATTCCCAGCTGATTTCTAAGAAGTTGAAATTATCACAAATCTCTAGCTCAACATGGAAATTCTAGTTAAAGTTGACGTTGATTTTCGATAAATTCCTAATTTGATTCGATTTCACTAGATTTAACCTACAGTAATTATATAACTACAGTAATTATTTATTTAGTATTGTACAATAATTGATATTTAACGGAAGGTACAACAGGCTTACGCCAAAAACTGTACCTTTTTTAATTTACATTAGCTATGAGAACAATCCAAATCTAGGTTAATATACATTTTTCACAAAGAAAACACTGAAGGAATTTCGAATATTTTAAATGGTAGGCCTAATATGAAAGCTCTGAACCAAAAATAGCCAACATATCAGTAATCGAAATTGTTTGTAAATTTTAATTATGTTACAATTCATCAAAAAATATATAATCAATTACAATACACAATAGTGAAGAATTATTTTGTTTTGCTAATTAACTGGGTAACCGCTGAATAAGTTTAAAAACACGTTTCATATTTTGCCCTGCAGAGTGCATTACTAGTGGGCACGCGATGACGTATTTACTCGTCACGGCCGGTCGACCTCAAAAACGACATGATTGGCCTACCTTGGAACTCTAAATACCTTGTTTATTGCCAACTTAACGTTTTTGGTACTACACACTGTATTCTGTATTAGAAAAAATATATATTTCAACCCCACTTTATTACCAGCCAAACGAAATTAGACGGAAAACTAATCCTGCTAGCAGCCCTAGCTTGTGCTACCTTCAGATGGATATATTTAGCTCAGTGCACTGACCGAAATCATCGATCAGTGGCGTTGAACTCAGCCATTGATACTTGTAAAAGTGATCAGTTTAATTTCCAAGCAATTATAGCCTACACTTGTTTTGTAATTTATTTAGCGTATGGCTTTAATAGTGGGGAGACCCGAGTAGGTTTGTTTCACTTGTTTTGTAATGATTTTTCTACAGAAAAATAAAATAAATTTATTCATTTTTCAAGTTTAGTTCGGTGCAAATATTGACTGAAGAATAATCATTCTTTGATTTAATAAACCAATAGCCTACAACGATGTAGCCAAGGATTCGATATGTTATAGTGTTGAAATATAAAAGTAAGTGCTACTTTAAATAATAGAATATTAGGTGGCAGGTGGCATTAAATAATAATGAAATTAGTTCAATTTGTGATGAATTTAATCCTTATAAGCAATTTCGTTCTCCAAACTCATTATTTTTTGATAAATGACAAACGCCTGAGAAATTTCTTGTCTCACAACCGCTTACGTAGCCTAAATGAAATTTTCGAAAAAAAACATTGAAATGTGAGTAAGTTAGCCTATTATTTTCTGTTACTTGTAATGTAATTAAATTGAGTGATTTTTTTAAGTTGAGTTTGAGGTGAGCCTAGTTCATTATTATTTTCATTTCAGCTTAACTTTATTAGGCCTTAGATCAAGAGTCTATGTGGGGAAATTTATTTCCTGTTCCATATTGTAATGATGTGGAAATGAATTGAGTTCGCGTGGAACAAATAGCCTACTGTTGAACAGTTTATTTGAAATGTAATCAAATCAATAATCCAACTCACACTTGAAACTTATTCTTCCATTCCTCCAGAAACTTTCTCTGCAGTACAATGGCTTCGCTCTCAGAAATGAGAACTGCACCTTTTGGTAATGAACCCGGCTTGGCGCGAAACGAGTAATAATGACCTTCCATTTGAAATCAGTCTGAAAAACAAAAGAAAATATCCCAAGAAAACGTTAAATGCGATGAAGAATTGATACAAGTGGAGAATAAGAGAAATATAGAGGAAATAGTAGGCTACCCACGCCGATAATTGAAATATGTCGGATTGAAACTTGCAATTTATAGGCTAATGATTTCATTGTCTAGACGTCCAGGGTTCTATTTTATACACTTTGTTATTATCCATCTTTATTGATGTAATATAGATTTCATATTCACTTAATTTTTAATCTTTAGTCATTTATGTCAATCTTTAAAGGCCTGGTCACATACGATTGTGGTTTGCTTTACTTCACTTCACTAACAAAGCTAATTGGTTCAATTCACTTCACTGACTCGCATAGTAAATCTGTATAAATCGTATGGTATAGAGTAAATGAAGTGAAGTAAAGCAATAAGCAAACCACAATCAAAGTAGTTCTACTAGTGAAGCAGCTCTTTTAGTAAAGTGAAGTAAAGTCAACCGTGGCGAAGCGTGGTATGCTTATTTGGTCATGACCACTTCGGATTATACCTTAAAGATAGGATTATACCTTATCTGTGTCATGACCAAACAAGCATACCACGCTTCGCCACTGAAAGTCAAGCAAACCACAATCGTATGTGACCAGGCCCTTACCCTTTGACTGCAAAGAGCGAAAGGGTTAAGGGAAATCATTAGCAAAGGGTTAAAATTGATACAAATAAAACATACTACTATTACTAGGGCTATCAATAATAATAATTACTATTAATATTAGGCCCTATCATTTTGAAAATTCATCTATGTAAGTGTATGTTTAATTAATTAAAAGGATAGAACGATTCAGTATATTGAGTGATAACTATACTTTGACTCAATCAAGTTGCCTTGATTTATAGTCTTGGAAAATAAAAATCAATCCATTGAACAAGGTACCTAACCTCAAAATCGGTGAATTCATTCAATGACTTACCTATCAAGCATTAGACCAGACCATCAAATTAATGATCAGTCTTGTGAACAAGAGAAAATTGTTTCTTCCAGTTCTTTCAATACATTATTGATATTGGGCTCCAAATATTGATAAAAATATTACTATACTTTGAGGTTGAGAGAGCACTCATGAGAATACTGTATTATGTTGAGCGGTGTTATCGACAATCGACAAAATTTGTCGATATTTAATATCGCAATAATCGAGACATCGAAGCAAAACATCGATGTGTCGTAACTCGTAATCAAGCAACGAATAGATTACGCCGGTGCCGCATCAGAGTCATTTAATTTGACGCTTGGCATTAGATAGATGAGGAGATATTATTTATTGTTTTGCTGATGACTGTAGAGGACAAAGGAATAATATCTATCTAATGCCAAAGCGTCAAATTAAATGAATCTGATGCGGATGCGTCAAATTAAATGAAGCTGATTATAGCATACAATACCACTGATAATGGAAGCTTAAAACTTGAAAAAATTTCAAACCAGAACCTTCGCCGTGCATAAAATTATGCTGAGAATATGCGAAATTCCAAAAAATAAAATTGATAAATCTATTGTTCTAGCAAAATGTTATTTGTGTGGAAAAAAACAATATTCCATAATACTGAATATTATGTATTATTTGTAGTATAGACGAGTAGCTGCCAAACATCAGCGCTCAAGTGAGAGACAGAGGAACAACTTGTCGGGATTGAAGATGGGTTAACATTGAATCAAATGTAAAAATGTCTGTTTTCAAACCCATCGTATTTGATAAATATTCAGCCAAAATATTCCAGTAACTTATAAAATCAAAGCTAGGATGTTTAAGAACACTTCAGTTGCCTTTTTAAGAGAGAAAAAACTAAGATAATTTTAATTTGACCCTCTTTCCAAAAGCATTCCTTTCCAAAAAAGAGTAAGATAGGTACTGATATAAAATATAATATTGAACGTGAATAGATGAAATATACAAAATATAAGATGTAAATATAATATTGTGATTGAATTAAATATTATTTGTGTAAAATAGTTGATGTCTCTGGAATAATAATGTCTTTTTTACTCCTTACATTGATTGTTGCACATATAATATTGAACGTAAATAGATGAAGTATAGAAAATATAAGATATAAATATAATGTTGTAATTGAATTAAATATTATTTGTGTGAAATAATTTATGTCTCTGGAATAATAATGTTTATTATACAAACCATACTGATGGTTACACATAGCGGGAAGTTCAAACTTCAAAAACCTAACCTAGCAAGAAGAGTCTAGCAACAAGATGACGAAAATTCTAATAAAAGTACTTTAATCCAATTGATACATTCATTAAAACACCTTGAAACCACTAAATAATAGATAGCAATAACGTATTGATGATACATTAATGATTTAATTGAATTCTATCGTAAAATCGTGTTTTGTTCCTATCTCACAATGTTAAAATCCCGACAAGTTGTTCACTCTCTCTCACCTAGAGCGCGCTGATCAGGTCTAGGAGCTACTCCTCTATAGACGAGTAGCTGCCAAACATCAGCGCTCAAGTGAGAGACAGAGGAACAACTTGTCGGGATTGAAGATGGGTTAACATTGAATCAAATGTAAAAATGTCTGTTTTCAAACCCATCGTATTTGATAAATATTCAGGCAAAATATTCCAGTAACTTATAAAATCAAAGCTAGGATGTTTAAGAACACTTCAGTTGCCTTTTTAAGAGATAAAAAACAAAGATAATTTTAATTTGACCCTCTTTCCAAAAGCATTCCTTTCCAAAAAAGAGTAAGATAGGTACTGATATAAAATATAATATTGAACGTGAATAGATGAAATATAGAAAATATAAGATGTAAATATAATATTGTGATTTAATTAAATATTATTTGTGTAAAATAGTTGATGTCTCTGGAATAATAATGTCTTTTTTACTCCTTACATTGATTGTTGCACATATAATATTGAACGTAAATAGATGAACTATGGAAAATATAAGATATAAATATAATGTTGTAATTGAATTAAATATTATTTGTGTGAAATAATTTATGTCTCTGGAATAATAATGTTTATAATACATAGGATACCGATGGTTACACATAGCGGGAAGTTCAAACTTCAAAAACCTAACCTAGCAAGAAGAGTCTAGCAACAAGATGACGAAAATTCTGATAAAAGTACTTTAATCCAATTGATACATACATTAAAACACCTTGAAACCACTAAATAATAGATAGCAATAACGTATTGATGATACATTAATGATTTAATTGAATTCTATCGTAAAATCGTGTTTTGTTCCTATCTCACAATGTTAAAATCCCGACAAGTTGTTCACTCTCTCTCACCTAGAGCGCGCTGATCAGGTCTAGGAGCAACTCCTCTATAGATATTACTATCGAGCAATAACATGGATTATATTTATAAACGTCCAATAAAGACTTTTTTATGAAAAACGTCGATGTAGGCTATCTGTATCAAAATTTGTGAACTACTACTGTAAAGACAAACTGTATCTGTACTGAAGCTATAGTAAAATTCATCTAATTTGGCAGATGGCATTAGATACATAGAAATACAGTACCTGTATTATTTTTTGCCAACGGACTCTATCCTCTATGGTCATCAGCAACGTCAGCAAGAATAGGGCAGCTCTAATGCCATCCGCCAAATTAAAATAATACTACTGTAGAACCATAGATGTTGACACAATTATTTGCCATCAAATGCATCTTTTAATACAGTATCAGTCACTTTGTAATGAAAGAGTTTGAAATCCCAAGCATAGAAAAATATTCAGCAATCCACTTAATATTAAGTTATGCGCTAACAACGCAAATGCATCAACAGTTACCTTTTATAATACCTTTTAATTTTACCTACTGGGTGAAATACCTATCTTATCGAACATTGCGCAAATTATTATAGTTGTAGTGAACTATTAATGACCACCAATCCATGATTTTTTTTGGCTTATGATGCCCACAGACATATCTGACTTGTGTTCAGGCGTGAATGATAAACGTACTAGTCTACACAAAAAATACCAGACATGGACTGGGAATCGAACCCATGACCCCTTGAATGGAGGTGGGTAGTCCCATCTTGTCACTTCAGTTCATGTTCGGTGAAAAAGTGATGGACACTCTGCTGTTAGCTTTAGGTGGGTTCCGAACCAGCGGATGGTGGCAATTAAAGAAGATAATTGGAAGCTGAGTTTGAACATTGCAACAAGAAGAAAGATAGATGGATTAAGATAAGATTCGAAGTGAAAATTTAAATTAATAGTTTGTAATTCAATAAAAATTACTAATATTCTAAAATAAGTAAGCCATAGGCTACTAAAGCAAAGGTTTTTTAAGCCTATAATTTTTATTGTGTACGGTAATGACTTTATAATTTTTTACTACTGAATGATTTTATATTTGGCTCTCCGCATCCGATTAAGCATTTCATCACTCACCCCGTGGTTTGGAACTCATCTAAAACCAAAGTTCACAATAATCACCGTTACACATGACACATTCAACAAGGTGGAGACCCCTACATAGACACAAATTAAATTTGGTTGAATCTAATCAGATTTGGCGATATGACTGCGATTTGAATAATCCATACTAATTCAGACATTTTAATGTAGGTGATGAGCTTATTCAAGGAACATCACAATTTCTATTGAACTGGAGAAAAAGGATAGAGGTATACAATACTGCATCTCAAAACTTACACAAAAATTTGAATAAAGACTGTAGAAAACACAGACTCAGCAAACAAAATGAGGGAGAAATGGACTACGGTATTATTATAATTTTTTCAAGCACGATTAAGATTAGTATTCAAGGAAATCTTTTCAGTAACAATTTGAAGAAAATGGAAATTGTCATTAATTGAATCAATTATTTCAGATTTGATTAAATGAAGCTTTAGAGAAAGATTCGATATTCATTTACTGAAGCTTTAATATTGAATTTGATATAAATGGATATTATTATAATAGATTTTAATTTAATGCAAAAGGCAAGCATGGTATTTCAATCTAGATGATTAAGTTCTTATCTGAAGATTTAGTTTCTAAGTTTCAATACTGTAGGGGAAGGACGTGTACCTTGGGCAGTTTTTCCAAAATATTTTTTTTAGGCACTGTAATAAATCAGAGGTGTTTTCTCAACACGTGCACGTGGACTCTACTTCAACTCATTTACTTTCACAAAGAATTTTCATTTCTCACTTGCCTACAATGATAGGCTTTTTATAGAGTTTTTTCAAAAATGAGTTTTCCTGCCCAAGGTACAATAATAGCATGTACCTTGAGCAGCATGAAATTGTACCTTGAGCACCTACTTAATAGATGACTAGTAAAATGACTAGATATGAAATAAATCAATCAAATACAGTTTTATCTTAAATTTCATTGTTAATGCAATATAAAATCATTTTTATAAGAAATTACAAAATTCAGATGAAAATAAGATTTGCTTATGTCCAGGCTAGAAATAATATATTAGCTTCATCATAGGAATATCCTCTTATAGGATACAAATTGTAGATATATTCTGGTAGCCTAATATGAATTTTTTCTTCATTGTTACTATAGCATCTAGTCAAGGACTAATAAGCTATTCTATTTTAACTTAAAATGATGATTGTTAAAGAAGGTGAAACCCATTGGTTCAACCTTCTATATTGAATAAGAACTAATTATTTTTCACACATTCACATATACTCTGTTATAACTAATATAAATGACAATACACTAATTAAAAAATATTAATTTCATACACTATTCATTATAACAACATTTTTATGAAAAAATACTGAATTCGGGTGAAATTGAGATTTGCTTGAGTCAGGCTAGAAATAATATATTAACTTCACCATAGGTTCTTTACTTATTATTATATAGGCCTATCATTTAAGAAATAATTCAAGCTACTTGGAGTGAAAGACATAGTTTGAATCAGTAAAAAATACCGGTAATTTTTGTCTATCAGAACAAGAAACATATAGCCGGCTCCTCTAAATACAAAACTTTGTGAGTTTCAAAATCGCATCCTGGTGGTTCGGAACCCACCTAAAGCTGTAGGTCCATTCATATCTCATCATCATCCTTCCATTACCCACGGACAAGCTTAGAGCTTATGTGGGCATTATCCCTAGCAAAAAAAAATAGCCATATTTAAATATTAATGTTCTTTAAATTATTTTCAATAATAAATCATAGTCCAATGTATAAAATATTGCCTATATTATTCATGATGAAAGAAAAAGGCATGATTTATTCAAAGAATAATTACAGAGAATTTTATGATTGTACTTTACACACCACTAGTAGTGTTGAGGAACTGGGCAACAACTGTGCTTGCCCAAGGTACACTTCCGAAAATTGCTCAAGGTAGGCTACACGCAAATGAATTGAATAATATTTTTATTTCTCTATGAAAATCATGAAATCAAAACGAAATAGATGTAAGAGCATAATAAAGTTCATACTTCAGAGTATGAGTTTCACCCAATGCAACTCAAGAAAAACACTTACCTAATTATTGAGCAGGCTTGAATCATGAAAGTGAAATCCACAGAAGTGAGGCTCTGAATATTGTTGATGCTCTAATGTCGAAAATATCAACAGTATGTGATTCATATTGTTTGACAAGTGTCTCCAACTTGATAACAATAATTTCCATCCATGCAACAAATTTTACTTTATTCAGGATCTGAGCTATAAGAAATTGCCCAAGGTACATGCGGTAACAAGGTACACGCCCCTCCCCTACTATGAATGACATTAGAGGCTCAGTTGACTCCATGTAAATAGGTACTTGGAGACATTCAATCTTGATAAGCATTGAGCACCTTCGTGAATATATTATTCTAATAGAAAATCTCATCATGGTAAAAATCTCGAACATGGTGAACAGCAGTTTGAATTATGATGAGAACAAAAAAGTAAAATATCACACAATGACGGACAATCACTCTCCTACCTTGTGTTTCGCAGTCCACATAAAACGAATGGGCGACTTATGTTTTGTATTGCATGGCTTCTACGAACCACCTGTAATGATCTCCCCACAATATAAATTTAAAAAAAAACATATACCAAATGTATATGTTATACATTTTTGAATTCTAAATTTAGAACAAATCATAAGTAACCCTATTCTCATAATTATACAAATGGATTCTGAAAATTGGAAAATAACTGCAGAATATAAAATAGAATTAATATCCTATACGTACGGTAATTATTATTATTATTTTTTTTTTTTGCTAGGGATGATGCCCACATAAGATTTAAGCTTGTGCGTGGGTAATGAGAAGGATGATGATGAGAGATATGAAGCAACTCTTCAGAAGCTAAGTAGGTTAGATTGCTGAACATGTGAGTTTTCAATTATTCCTTTTCTCTCAACATAATCTTGGAAAACAGTGGGGGGCGTCATTTGGGTGGGGCGGGGGGGGGCATTTGCCCCCCCCTGATTCCTGGGTTACAGGAAATATTCTGTACTAGCTAATGTACAAATAAGCATTTTATCCGGTCAAATGTTAAAAACTTAGCGGCAGAGTAAAAATCTTTGAATTCTTGTAATTCAAAAAAAAAAATAATAAAATAATAAATTAATTTATTACGGTACACTATTTAACTACTATTAAAACTCTTCAAACACGTAATATTCAATAGTACTTATTAGTGTACACATATAGGTCTGAATAATAACAGTAGAGCCAATGTATTTTTTTTAGTACTATGATTCTGTCTGTTGTCAATAATAATTGTCGTTTTGCATTAATTTTCTGCGTATATTTAAGGAAATCTTACTCATAATTTTGTTATAATTCAAAGTGCATTTGACATTTAAAATAAGCTTAAACCCCTCTTTTTGGTTTCAAAAGTGCTCAATTTTCCGGGGGAGGACCCCTGAACCCCCCTCTTTGGTGGAGGTTATTCCATACCCCCCCCCCACCGGTGTTTGCCTCCCCAAAGGTTTTGGTGAAATGACGCCACTGAAAACAGTGTCAGTCGTTAATGTATAATATCAATTATTTCATGAATGCTCTTTTTATCCATAGTAGTACCACAGTCTAATAAATATAATGTATAAATAAATGTATATAAATGTATTTATTAGACTGTGGTAGTACCTCATTATAACGTGTTCATTATAACAGTCAAAAACTGGGACAAACTAGACTTTCAAATTTATTCTTTTGCACGTCGTGCTATTCATGTCTAGCTTCGAGTGTGTGTGCCTTATTGCTGTCTTATAGGACTTATAAATTCTTATGAAAAAGACCGCTGATTGGTTTGAAATTTCAGATAAATTAAGTAGTATCTTATCATTCAAGTAGATGAAATTATTGGATTCGGTTATTCATTTTAAAAGTTTTAAAGCAAAACTCTTGCGAGCTTCAGTAACAAGGTATCTTTATTAATTTATAATGATTGAGCGATACTCTAATATCCAGACATATTTTTTGAGTCTCTTACTTTTCAGACTTGAATTTTTCTGAAAGTTTCATTGTTTCAAGTTGTTTAGTGTTGGGATGCATTCATATCAGAAGCTGGTTGTATCTTAAGCGCTTGCTAATAATTGCTTACTTTGAATTAGAAGTACACCATACATAAAAATAGTTTGTACCGAATTAATTGTGCACGATCACGTAGACAGAAGTAGCAAGCGCTTGAAACCAGCTTTCTTTATGTTTGCAACCTTTTAGAGATGATCAGGATACCAACGGTAATAATATGTTTTTGATATTTCTACTAAACCAGAACACACTATCTAGTTAATTGAGGAATAATAATTATCCCTATAATCATTAAGAATTATTTTCAATAGTTGTTTGCTTTTTAGACTTGATTCTTTGAGATAGTTTCATTTATAAACAGTGGAAGTTCACATGTTTTGACAGTTCCAGGTGGAAGAAGGCTTTTGTACACGACAAAATTTCCATCACATTATTACTGCCAATAGAATGACTTCGAACTGAATTGGTGAGACACCCACACACTTAATACATGTTTATCATGTTCTGCTGCATTATAACAGTGGATGCCTAGTATGCCGAGTAGGTTACTCTATTGGATTGAAATTTGATGGAAAACTTGATCGTGTACTTATATGCCTCAAGAAATACCGTATTCAAAAATACTGAAAATTGTATCTTAAATACCAGATTAGTAGAAGCAATGAAAAGATAAAATTAGCATGTTAAAATAGGGATGAATGAATAATATTTTTTTTCAAATAACTTACTGAAAGATTCAGTAGAGGTAGGTAGTTAGTTTTTCAAGTCAAACAATGGATAAATAGACTCAGTTCAATTCTGAAACCAGTGTCGGATATAGAAATAGTCTAGAATTTTTTTTTGGTGGGGGGGTCTGGTGTGGGTCTCAATTATGAAATCTCAGTCAACAAAGACATATTTCAAGAATTTGAAGAAATAATTTATTTGTATGAAATAAAGGACCCCCAACACAGCCCCCCCCCCCACCCGCCAGACAAAGGTGCACGATAATATTGATAGGAAAGCGCTGACTGGCAACAGTCGACAAAAATGGATAATTTATAAGGGCTTATGCAGTTTATGACACTGTAATGTAATTATTTTTTGTGGCAATATAGGCATCAGCCTAGCAAAATTTGTCTGACAAATGAATAAATAATATTCTAATGTCACTTGAAATAACATTTCAAAGAAACAACTAGCGTTTCCGTACCAATACTACCGTGCATCCATGCTTTTTCCATAGAAATTGCTTTATATCGACCAATAGACTCATGATACCGCTCAACAGCACATAATAGTTAAGTTCACATGTCATTTGAATACTCGTGAAAAATGCTAAATGTAGTAAACATATTATCTCAGACGGATTAGAATACGTTCTATGTTTGAGTCGAAACAAGACGTTTTGTTTCATTTGGTGTGCATTGGACCTCAACAGAACTAAGAATTAATCAATTTAATATAAAAAGTGGCAGTTTTCGAATTGGTTGGACGGTTGGATTTTAGCAATGAAAAAACAAAGACTATATTTTTTCATTTATTAATTCAAAAACTAAAGAAAATTACAATTTAATTAACAATAGACAAAAGTGCAATATTATAATAAAAAATATTTTTTTCGTTTTAATGTTGCTTTTTTTATGTCTGTGATGCTCAAAATTTATATAAATATCAAGTTGTTAGTATCACATTGTTCGTTTGTGCAACCATGTACATTGCCTGAGTACCATACCTTTGTTTGACTACACAATGTTTGAAAAGCTCTACAATGATTTTTCAAAATAGAAAATAAAATTGCTTTACAATATTTTTCTCAAAGACCAGAAGGGTCACTCCAAGACAGCGGAGCGCGCATAAGGCGCTGACAACTGCACAGGTGCACAAAGGAAGACATACAC